>CM058042.1:81585408-81780408 GCA_030169165.1 Centaurea solstitialis | reverse complement strand
AGTATTTTAGGACATTTTCAAATAAAGTGTCGTATAAACTAATTTATAGGACGCTTTTGAGAAATGTCCTATAAACCCATCATTTTGAAAAGACACTTGTGTTTATAGGCTACTTTTTCAAATAATGTCCTATAAAATAGTTAATATGACGTTGTATATGAAAATGTTCTACAAAACTTGTTACGATACCTGAAAGAGTCTTATAAACTTTTTGTAACACTTTTAGATAAAACGCTTATTTGTTTGGTCCTATAAAACACTCTATTAAGATACTTATTTCTTTTAGTCGTTTTATAAACCCAATTTTGTGGTTTTAACTACGGACATTTGTATACTAATAAAAAGGTAAATGCATACTTTGAAAACAAGAAAAGTTACCAGCATGATGAAAATTTTAAAAATAGCAACAAAGTACAATAAAGTTTGTCCAAATTCGGAGAGTACAACATGTATATAGAAACATCATAATATCACTGTACTAGATTACATATGTAAGTTGGAAAGAAATTGATATCAGTTTTGTTACTTTTGAATGTGTGTGTGACAAGATACTTGCAGTGCTTCTTGCATTTGCTGGAGCAATCCTGTCGATAATGAGCTTTGAAAATTCATTCAACAACACTCACCAGAGAATAGGTCTAGCACTTTATGCAGCCATCCTGCTACAAACCTTAATCGGGCTACGCAGACCTAAGAGGTATGTTGCTATTTCGTTCTTACTTACGGCTTAACACATGGATGTACGTGCCCTATATAAAGATGTTAGTTGTTAGGATGGATGCTGCAACGAAATTGGTTTTTTAGGACGCTCAACCGTTCTGAGAGAGTAATTAATATAGGGCTTTAAGTTTACAAGAACAAGAACTTTGTGTCTTATATAAAGGTGTTACATTGAAAGTTGTTACAGTGTTGCGTGGCCTAACAAGTTTTAACAACGAAGTTGGACAAAGTAATAGGATAGAAAAATTGAATCGTCATATGAACATTTATATTTGACACTAAAAAATGCCGTGTTATAATTTCATATAGATGATTCTTTTCAAGATTAACATATAAATAGGGCTTATAGGACGGGCTTTTTTCCCTATATACTAAGCTACGTGCTAGGTTGCCCACTTCGTTGAGAGAACTTGTTATGTCGTCTGACTTCGTTCTAATACTTATTACAACAGATAGACTTATTACATAAAAGATTGTTGTCACAACAACCCTAAAAACTTATTTTTATTGTAGTAATAACCATAGCAAACCATAACAAAATGATTGTTGTTTGTTTGGCAGGGGGACTAAAGGAAGGACCATATGGTATGTTTTCCACTGGATATTTGGGACATCAATTACATTAGTTGGGATTTTCAACACCTACACAGGTCTAAAAGCATATCACAAAAGAACATCAATGAGTTCTAGGGTTTGGAGTATACTTTTCACAGCTGAGATATCTTTCATGGCTTTTTTCTACCTTTTTCAAGAAAAATGGGATTACATGCAGAAACAAGGAGGAGTAACTGCAAATGAACCTCCTCAAGGGCAGGTCATGATCTCTTCTTCCTCTGATCAAGTAGACAACCAAAAGGAGGTGATACAGTTACAATTACCACCACTTCAACCATCCAGAAAGAGTAACTCATTAGGGAATTACTTTGCTAAAAATAATGCCTTGAAAAAACTATTTCAAGTAACGTAAAATATGTATATCATTTCATGATTGCACTTTTTGGAACTGTGATTATGTGTGATTTTGGTGTGCTTTTGTACATTTTGGATAGAGGAGATCGATCGATCAAACTAGGAAGAACAACTTCTTTTTTCGAAGTTAATAAGATTGTATATGCATGACCGAAAGTTATATGGTACTAGGGAATAGGGGATTAATTGTTATTATAGTTGAATAACTAGATAACAAGATTGTGTTCGACGGTTTTTAGAAAAGTGCGTATGTGACGTATTTCTTAAGAGTTTGCGATACTTTCTTTGTTGCAAAAAATTCTGTTTTCGACATTGAATGAACAACTATGTGAATTTTGTTGAATCTATACTCATTATTTTCTTTAAAAGAATTCATGTTAGACTCTGTGTACAACTTGCAATAGGAGAAAGAGTGCCTTGATCATGTTAGTATTGAAACCAAGAGAAGGTCATGTTAGTATTGAAACCAAGAGAAGGGATTGAGTTGGGTTGGGTTGGGTTGATTTATTTAAACAACTTTAAAGTAGTCAACACAACCGATGTCCTCTTAAAAACTCATTTAATAAGACACAAATTAGTCCAAGATGTTGTGGTGGAGTGGTTAGTGCTTGGAGGGTACATAGTGCCTGCCCAAGTTCGAATCCCTCCATGCACAAACTAAGGACATTTGTCAATTCCTTGTAGCTTAACGGTCGGTAACATCCCAGTTCATGGGTCGACCTTCGGGCCGGTAACGATTTCCATGGTCGAGAGGATTAGTTGGGCGTTCGAATGGATCCGTAATACCTCATCGGCTTCGGTCGGAGCGTGTGTGTTTAACTGCCGTAAAAAAAATAAGACATGAATTAGATGGATTAATATATATGGTTCATACAAAGCATTTAAGCTAATTTTTATAAACTTTTACTTTTAAAAATACAAGTGTTAAAAATTATCTACAAATCAGTAGTGCATATAACATGGTTTAATTAATTAATTCGTTACAATAATTCTATTGGCATAGCGATGGTGGCGGGAACCTCGATCGACTCTAAAGGTGGTACTTTGATCGGCTCATAGTGATGGTGGCGGTGGTGACGATGGTGCGACATGGGTCGGCTATAACGGGATGGGTGATTGACGTACTTGTCTTTTTTCGGACGCCCGGTGATGAGATCGGTAAGTTGGGTGATTTGATTGGCAATGCGGTCGTTGGAGGTGGTGAGACGATCGGTGAGGGTGGCGAGAGCCGCGGTGAAAGTCGCGGTTAATGCTTCGATATCGAGAGGGTGAATATGGGATGGTGGTGATGCCATCGGAAGGAAAAGAGACAGGTAGTCTGGCTCTGATACCAACTGACGCAGGCGGGAAACGCGAAACGGATCGACAAACGTCAAATCCAAAGATAGCGAGAAATACAAGAGTAGAACTCAATAAAATAAGAGATAAAACTCTATAAATCTCACAAAGAGAACAATTGTATTAAACTGATAATCTGAATTACAATGAAGCCTAACCATCCTATTTATAATCTAAATAAACTAGATAAATATGGAAATAGAATAAACCTAAATCTTACCTAATACTAATCATAACTTGATAGAGAAGAAATAAAATAAAAAAGGAAACTAAATAATCTAAACATATTCTAATTACTAATTACCACTAACTTATAAAATATTTAAACAAACTAATAAAGGCAATCAGATCGAGACTGATAAGATGGTCCAGCGGCTTGCTCGCGCCGCGAGTGATGATCTTCGCGCCGCGAGACACGATCAGATGTGCGTGTTCTGTCTTCTTTCGATCCTGTTTTCTCGGCTTTCGAAAATCTTTTAAAATCCTGAATACAGTTCGAAACCGATCTGTATCAGTCACCCCCACTTGAAAAGAACTCGACCTCGAGTTCTCGTGTACATCGTTTAATTTCTCAGGGCCTTGATATAACAATAGATTGCGGAGCACGGTTTTCGGTTGGCCTTTGAAACTAAGAAAGGGATCGACTTTCGTAGGTTGTGTTTGTCTCCATACCAATGATACTTCATCAAGCTCAAAAGGATGATATGCGATGACAACTTTCATAGGAGTGGTTTCAATTTGATCCGGAGCTTGGGATGTCAAGATAATAGGAGCGTCATCTTTCTTGACTTCCAAGGATTTCAGTGGCTCGATAAAGTCTTTAACTTTACCAACTTCGGTGATGGGTTTGAGATCTGATTCAAAGACCTCATGTAGCGGCTCGGTCATAACAACGTGTGGCGGATCGTTCATGACGGGTGGCGGTTCGGTTACGACGGGTGATTCTTCTTCTTTGTCAGGAAAGATGATTATCTTTTCGGGCACTTTTTCTGGACTAGGCGATTTTCTCGCTTGAAGGTATGATTCGAAAATAGCTTTAGCGTCGAGGCCGACTTTAATTGGGTCGAAGGTGGGAACCTCGATCGGCTCTAAAGGTGGTACTTTGATCGGCTCATAGTGATGGTGGCGGTGGTGACGATGGTGCGACATGGGTCGGCTATAACGGGATGGGTGATTGACGTACTTGTCTTTTTTCGGACGCCCGGTGATGAGATCGGTAAGTTGGGTGATTTGATTGGCAATGCGGTCGTTGGAGGTGGTGAGACGATCGATGAGGGTGGCGAGAGCCGCGGTGAAAGTCGCGGTTAATGCTTCGATATCGAGAGGGTGAATATGGGATGGTGGTGATGCCATCGGAAGGAAAAGAGACAGGTAGTCTGGCTCTGATACCAACTGACGCAGGCGGGAAACACGAAACGGATCGACAAACGTCAAATCCAAATATAGCGAGAATTACAAGCGTAAAACTCAATAAAATAAGAGATAAAACTCTATAAATCTCACAAAGAGAACAATTGTATTAAACTGATAATCTGAATTACAATGAAGCCTAACCATCCTATTTATAATCTAAATAAACTAGATAAATATGGAAATAGAATAAACCTAAATCTTACCTAATACTAATCATAACTTGATAGAGAATAAATAAAACAAAAAAGGAAACTAAATAATCTAAACCTATTCTAATTACTAATGGGAAAAGTACACCAAAATGTATCCAACTTGTCACGTTTTATCATTGTATGTACTCAACTTTGAAACTTACCATTTAATATATCGAACTTACTAGAGTTGCCAATGTGTGTATTGGGTAACCTGTTACCTACAAAATGCTGACGTGGAATAAATAATATCTGATGTGGATTTTTTTTTTAAAAGAGAGTAAACTACAAGTTTGGTCCATGAGGTTTGCAAAAACCAACAAATTTGGTCCCTAGGGGTTAAATTCTACAAAACCCAACATATTTGGTCAAATTGTGTAAAAAACAATTAAACAAATTTGGTCCTCTCTATGACTCTTATCTCTTTTGCGACTGAAGACACCTCCGGCGACCGGCATCACTCCGGCGACCGGCATCACTCCGGCGACCGGCATCATCCACTCCGGCGACCGGCATCTCAACCTTCGTCTCCGGCATCATCAACCTCCACCCACCCTCCGATGGCCTCTCTCTCTCTTCTCTCTCTCTCTCCTCTCTCTCTCTTTCTCGCTTTCTCACTTTCTCGTTCAACCTCCAGGAGGAACCCCCGCAAAATCAGATCCGACAACCCCTGCAAAATCAACCAGATCCAGCAACCTCTCTCTCTCTCTCTCTCTCTCTCTCTCGTTCCACCAACCAGATCTTTTACATTTCTTGGTGATTGAATATCAAGGATTGCCTTGATCTGTTCCGGGCTTGCTTCAATCCCTCGTCGTGTAACCATATATCCGAGGAACTTGCCTGCACGTACTCCGAAGGAGCATTTGGTTGGATTGAGCTTCATCTTGTATTCTCGTAATATATCGAACGATTGCTTTAGATGCTGGATGTGATCTTGCGATCGTTCCGATTTTACGAGCATATCGTCGATATATACTTCCATCGTACGTCCGAGGTGATCTTTGAACATCCTGTTTACGAGCCTTTGGTACGTTGATCCAGCATTCTTGAGACCAAATGGCATTACTTTGTAACAGTATATGCCCTTATCGGTCATAAATGCGGTCTTCTCTTGATCGTCTTTATGCATTAGAATCTGGTTATATCCGGAATAAGCGTCCATGAACGTTAGTAACTCGTGCCCCGCTGTTGCATCGACCATCGCATCGATGTGTGGCAAAGGAAAGGGATCCTTCGGAAAAGCTTTGTTCAGGTCTGTGAAGTCGATGCATACCCGCCACTTTCCATTCTTCTTTTGTACTACCACCACGTTGGCGAGCCAATCTGGATACTTTACTTCTCGAATTTTTCCCGTTTTGAGTAGATTTTCCACTTCCTCGTTGATCACCTTATTGCGTTCTGGTGCAAACTTGTGTCTTTTTTGCTTAACGGGTTTAAACGTAGGATCCACGTTCAACTTGTGCGATATGATGTTAGGATCTATCCCCACCATATCCTCGTGTGACCACGCAAAACAATCCGAGTGTTCCTGCAAAAAAGAAATTATACTATTCTTTATATCGGGGGTTAGAGTTGCACCTACGAAGACCTTACGATCAGGATGTTTGTGATCCAACACGACTTCTTCCAATTGAATATCATCGTACGATCGTACTCCATCCTGGCTCTGTAATTGCTAGATATCGTGCGGTTTGGCCTTCATTGTAATCTTGTAGCACTCCCTTGCGATTTTCTTTTCACTTATGATCTCTTGTACGCCCCATGGAGATGGAAATTTGATCTTCTGGTGGTACGTTGATGGTACGGCCTTCATATCATGGATCCAAGGTCTTCCAAGTATGGCATTATAAGCGGAAGGACAATCGATGACGTTGAACTTTGTTTGCTTGTTTATGCCTTTAGCGAAGACTGGTAGTATGATCTCTCCAAGAGTACTAGTTGCATCTCCGTTGAATCCAATTAGTGTTGTTGTTCGTCGTACGATGTTGGATCGGTCGATACCCATAATCTTCAACGTTTCTGCAAATACCACGTTTGCTGAACTGCCTCCGTCGATTAGTACTCTCTTGGTTAGACAGTTACCAATTGTCAACTGAATAACCAATGCATCATGGTGTTTCTGATAAGTGTCAGTCATGTCGTCTATATCGAACGTTATCTTTGTTGCATCGAGCTCTTTTTCTTCCGTAGATCTGGATTCATTTGGGATGGGATGTCCTTCAGGCCCTTCTCGTGCGTGCCTTTTTGCCGCAGAATAAGTGAGGCCACACACTTCTGATCCACCTGTAATGCAGTTTACAACCTTCGTTGGAACGGGTGACGTTGGTCTTTTCGAATCATCGCCTAGAAGGTTTTTAAGATGTCCGTTCGACTTGAGGTACGCGATCTCCTTCTTCAAGCTAATACAATCATCTGTATTGTGTCCGTGGTCGCTGTGGAAGTCGCACCATTTTGTTTGGTCTTTGTCCTTGTTAGGATTCTCTGGTTTCTTGGGCCATCGTACATTAACTTCCAAGTTCCGTAGAGAATCCACCAAGTCTTTCGTTGTACCTGCAAAATGGTAAGTTGACAAATCTGGATATCTTACTTTACCTGTACCTTGGTTCGAACGTTTATTCTGATCGCGTCGGGAATTATCAATCTTGTTTACTCGTTTAGGTTTGAAATCGTGTTTCTGTGCTCCAAGATTCTTCTTATCGTTCGAGTGTTTACGCCGGAAAATGGCGTCATCTTCGATCCTCATGTGGGCCAACGTACGAGCTCGTACATCATCGAAGTTTTCTGGTGGATACTTCGTTAGATCTGTGTATAACTCCGAGGATGTATCTAACCCACGTTTGTATGCTTCGATCGCCGTCCGCACATCGCAGTTCTTAACTTCGATCATCTCTGCATTGAACCTGTTAAAATATTCACGAATGGTTTCACCTGTTTTTTGCACGACATAGTAGAGATCGCTTGTTTGTTTCTCCATCTTGCGACTGCTTGCAAACTGTCGAGTAAACTGGTTTACTAATTCAGACCACGATGCGATGCTCTTAGGTTTCAAATTGATTAACCATTGCAACGCAGCTCCGGTAAGCGTTGATCCAAAGCCTTTGCACATACAAATTTCTTGAAACTGGGTTGGAATAGGAACTGTCCATACTAGTTGCTTGTATTGTGCGATGTGTTCCACAGGATCAGAGATTCCAGAGTATTTTGGTGTGAAGGCTGGGATATTGTATTTTTTGGGAATATCAACAAGAGCAATCTCATCGATATAGGGTGAGGCTTGGAATCCAGTTTTAGGTTCAACTTCGATGGGTACGGCAGCTCCAGGAAGTTTGGTTAACAATGCGAGCATTGCTTTGTTTTGTTCTTCTAGCATTTTCAGTCGAACATCTACGATGTCAGTGATAGGTGGATTACTGGAAGTTCCCGAAACGTTCGATAAGTTTGGAATATGAGTTATGGGGGTAGCTGCAGTGGGAACGTGCGATATAGGTTCTGGAATAGGTACAAAGGGACGAGGCCCTGTTTGAGGTTGGTTGTAAGTGAACGTGGTTGCTCCTGGGTAAGGACCTGATGGTAACGGAGGGAAGATAGGACGCGGGTTGTTGACTGGAGGTGGCGGTGGTAAGCTAACTTGTGACACTTGCGGTTGGATGAAAGGTTGTGATATTTGTGGCTGGACAAATGGTTGTTGGGGAACATAGGGTTGATTTTGAGGGAAGAATGGCCTCGGTTGATGAGTGGAAACTGGAATGTGAGAAGTTTGTGGATTCGATGCTCTCAATCTAGACAGTTCGCCATTCATTTGTAAATTCTGATTATTCAACCATTGGATTTGTTCTTGTGTTGCTGCCAATTGTTGTTGCAAGGTTGGTTGAGAACTGCTTGCCATGTTCCTGCACTTAGTTCACAAAGAAGCTCGAAGAAATAGGTTAGTTAGCTGACGCCTTATCGAACAAGATTTTCTCAAAACGGGCCCCACGGTGGGCGCCAAACTGTTTGTGTAAAAATTTACTTAAGTTATTATCGTAAGATGTCGTGAGGCAAAATCGTCAAAAGAAAGAACTCTTGTTCGATAAAACGTGCGATAAATGAAAGTAAATGAACAAAAAGATTGATGACGCAGGAAAAACCTCAGAATCGAGGAAAAAAACCTGCGGTCGACTAAATAGGGTAGTCGACGTTGCACTATTGATCACCAATAAGGGGTGATATCCTCGATGTTACAGTTGTATCGTACGATTACAATAAGGAAATGAATGTTATCGAACGTAAATACAGAGAATAATATTGGTATTGCTATTCTTCTTTCAGAATCAGTTGTCTTGAGTGTAGGATCTTGAATCTCTTTTATAGCTGCTTGGATCGTAACCGTCATCTCATAATTGAGCTATAAATGCAACGGTCATAACTGAAGCTGAATTCTCGATCATAACGTCCGAGTCTTTAATGAGGGCATATCTCTGTTCAAACGGTCACATAACGGTTGATGCTTGATCGATGAGACCAATCGTACGTTTATATATCGTACGATATGTTTCAATGCTCATTGTAATGATGAACTCCTCATAGCATAGTACTCAATTTCAGATTTCCTCAAAGGTGGACAATTGTTGGATATGATGATCGATCTTATCCTGCAATAAGGATGAACTTTACAGGTATATCGCTCGTTAGTAACATCGCATGATTTGTCATATAACATTTCGGATATCGTTCGATAATAACTTATCTACGTTCGAGGGTATTCATATCTTCATTCCAGGACCTTATCTTAATACAGGATTATTATCCTGGAAGATATCTTATGATTCTAATCGTTCGATCGTTCGATGATAAAATTTCACCTAAACAGTAACCTTCACAGTGTTTTTACTATGAAGTTTTGAGTTTTTTTTACCTTCACAACAATTTACTGTGAAGTTTCAACAGTAAAAACTTAGTCTTATCGATCTTACAAAACACATGTTGGTCTTAGAATCTAACCCTATCATACTTTTATTATATCATATTACTTAGGGGGTGTTTGTTTGTGCGTTTCAAAACAGCTTATATCCTTATTGCGTTCTGGAGAAGCAAAAAAGGAGTTTTGAGGTGTTTGGGATTGCTTTCCAAAAATCTCCTTATCACGTTGTAGAGAAGCTGAAAAGGAGTTTTTGAAAAAGTCTTCTCAAGAACGTGTTTGTAGAACAACTCCTCAAGAGTCATCGACACACATCTTCACGTCGATTTTGGGCATCGTCGGCTTCAATTTCTCCTCAGAAGGACATCATCTTCTTCGATTTAGGCACCGACCAATTTGTAAGATTTCATTGATTTGAGCGTCGATTTTAGGTTTTTAATTTCAGAGTTTCACCGATTTTGATATAATTTTGAATTTGATAAGAATAAGCTAATTCAAACATTTTTTTTTTACTAAAAAAATGCTTATGAGCTCTCAGATAAATATTATACATGTATAATCCATCTAAACTTTATTAAAGTAACTAATAAATAAATATATTTAAATACTAGATTAATGCCAAGTGTTTATTACTAATAATAATATAAAAAAAATAGTATATAGAATGATTGGTGATGGCTTGAACACTACCTAGTGGTGAACCCGAGTTCGAGCCCTAGGTGATAGCATTCTGAAGGTACGGAGACTTCGACCTCCGGTTGCGGCCGAAAATTACCGAGAATTAGTCTGGATCCAATGTCATCTAGATACCTCTTAAAAGAAAAAAATGATTGGTGATGTGGGAAATCTGGATCCAAGGTTCCGGGTCGGGTCGGGTCGGGTCAGGAGATGGGTATTATGTATGATTGATTATACGATTTGCCTAAATCGCTCCAAAATATCGTCAAAGCCGGCATCTTCAGCAAGCGGACTTCCCCACTCCCTGTCGATCTGAGTCGAAATTTGCAGTAGAATTGAATCTGAAGATCAAAATCAAAGATGGTGAGTAAAACAGAGGAATCACAGTTGCAGCAACTCGAGAATCAAGTTGAAAACGGTGGCGGTGGTGCTTGGGAGTATCTCTCACTCGTTCGCAAGCTCAAGCTCAGACGATCCGATAAGGTCTTAAACCATGGCTTAACCATCTTAAACGACCCCAAAAAGCGCTCTGCCCTAGGCCCCGATGGTACGACTTCCTTTTTTCCCCCTAATTTATTCATCAATTTCGCTAGATTGATTCGATTTGCAACACTTTTGCCCAAATTTGGAGAATTAGGTCCAACTTTAGTACCTAATAAGAAGTGTGTTTTATAATAGATCATTCATTGGTTTCTTGTGTTCCAAGCAAATTCAGTATCCTTTTGGCCATTAATTTTGAATGCTAATTAGTAAATTGTCATACTTTTCAGATTTATGAATTAGAATTTAGAACCATTGTTATTGAGTCTATAACTTTAAAATTGATATTGTTTCAAAGTCAAAAAAAAAAAAATATTTGATAGCTACTTTATATTTTATAGAAACAGAATAATGTTGGTGTTAGATCTTTGATAAGATTAGGTGGCCCTAGTTGGTAGTTGTGTTTGCAGATGGTTAATTAGTATTATCATAGTTTGTTTGTTTGTTTTTTGTTAATTAGAAATCTAATTTTGGAAGGAGCATGCTAGTTTAATGGTATATGTAGGACCTATTTGGAACTGAAAATTAAGGTAGAGCTGACCTATGGGATATAAGGCCATCCTTAGCCGTACCCCTCATACCTCTCATTTTTGCTGCCACATCAGCGCCACATCAGCTTTACCAACACCTTACCAACCCCATACCAATCCATCCTTAACCATACCAATACCATACCCCTCTAATTAATTGATTAAAAAAAAAGAAAATTAGAAAAGGTAGAGAGAGAAAGAAGAGAGAGATAGAGAGAGAGGGGGGTAGGGGGGGTGGGTGCGTGGGGTGGTAAGCGTCGGCACCACCATGCCGTTCCATTTGGTACCGAGCCAATACCGGTTCACCCTTTATGGTGTTACCGGCGGTAGAGGGTGGGTACCGACCTTGGTGCCGTTCCTTTAAGGATGGCCTAATAGGTTAATCCAATTTGTTTGTGATAACATATAAAGGTAATTCTGAATTCTAGTGTCACCAAATTTGCATTATTTTTCAAGAGAATTTGCTACAATCTATTAGCACTCGATCGAATATCCAGCCTTTTAAATTCAGGCATGGGTATTGACTAGATGAAAGCATCACCAGTTTTAATGATTTTAATGGTACTTTCTACTTGAATGACATCAGTGTCAAACAAATTTTACAACATTACCAACCTTGCCCAAAATCAGCCTGCTTTTTAAAAGTATGATCTTCTTAAGGACCTTTTTGTTGAAACTGTGATATTGTTATCATGTTATGGTCTACACACACTGACACAAGTTTAGAAGGAGCTTATGACTAATGGTTTTACTTTTACATATTGTAGAATGGACTCTATACGAGCAGGTAGCTATTGCTGCTTTGGACTGCCAATCTCTTGAAGTTGCAAAGGTAGCATTCTTATTTTCCTATATTTTATTTACACATGTGTCCATGTATATACACGGAACCCTTGGCATAGATTTTGATCCTAGTATCTCTTTGGCTGAACTATTTTTCTTTCTTTACCAAATGTGTTTATGTTGTGCAATTCGAAGTACTGCACAAAATTAACATACCAGCTCACACTAGTAAAGGGAAACTATGACTATCTCCACATTGAATGCTGTTGTTTTTTGTTCTATTTCTAAATGATTAAAACATGATTTAATTGATTGAGTTAAAATAACGGTAGCGTAAAGGTACAAGAAAACAAAGGTTGAATTTTTACAGTGAAGGGTAGGGACTAGATAATGAAGTTCCTATTAATGAACAAGCATCAAGAAGAAGTTGATGTCTTTTGATTAGTTAATTTGTTCAAACTGATTATGAACTTTAAGAGAATACTTGATGAGTGGAGGATAAGAATTATACTGCCAAGGGCCCAACATACAAAAATAATGGAGTTTTTTAGTTGTACATATAACAGGGTGTAGAACTTTTTCATATTTGGAGAGTCACCAACTGTAGGTTAAGACTTGAATATTGAAACTGTAGCTAGCTTAAGTATTTGAGATCATTTGGCAAGCATATTGTTCTCTCCACAAAATGAGCACTAAAGAAATTTATGATTAATAACTGGGATTATTCTAAAATTTCCAAATTCGATGTCATTTGATAACTGCTTGCTGGTAAATGTATGTCTATTAACCAAGGTGGAACTTTTGCAGGATTGCATAAAGGTTTTACAGAAGAAGTTTCCAGAAAGCAAACGAGTTGGTGAGTTCAATACATCAGTTTCAAAAAATACACATATAATCAAGTATCTGTCAAACTGTCTCATATTCTATTTCTATCTAGTGAACTTTCTGTATATGCTACAGTTTTATGTACATTGTTAAATTGTCAATCAGATCACTCTTTGAAACACTCTTTGAACTTTCTGTACTCAGCCTGAGATTTCCAATATACTGTGTTATATGCAACATGGTTGGTGGCTGACATGGTGGCAGAATATTCGAGAAGAATTTATGGATGCCTAGATGCAGGATAGATCCATGCATGCCAATGACACCATGATTCCACTATCTGCTATATTAATTTTTGTAATTGATAGAGAAAACCACCTTCGAGCGTTGAGGATGTTTCTCAGGACCTTTCCTGATTACAAAACTAAATGGTCATAGAGGCTAAAAGATGAGAATTGCTTGAACAAACAGGTGGAGCATGTAGCAACCATCACTATCCAGTCAATGTTATTATGACTGTGTGTGTACATCAAGCAGCATAGATATGGAAATTGAATATGTACTCCAAAAGCATATTTCAGTGAATTTATCTGTTAACTGTTGTGTTCTTGATTATCTTTGTTGCATTTTGGTTTGGCATTAAATCTCTTGTAGATCTTAGAAATAGCTGTGTATTGCAGGTAGGTTAGAAGCAATGTTGCTTGAAGCAAAGGGTTCCTGGGCTGAGGCCGAGAAAGCTTATTCAAGCCTTCTAGAGGATAATCCACTTGATCAAGTCAGATTCTTTAATTCTTAAACACATGTTATATCATAAACAAGTAATCCAATTGAAAAAAGAAAATATCAATTCCCGTAAACTATTTATGGTATAAAGAGGAAGGCTTGATTTTACTTTGACTGAAACTGAATATGCTTTCTGTTGATTTATAGGTTATTAGTATGAGGAGGGTAGCCATGGCAAAGGCACGAGGTGACATTTTAGGAGCCATTGAATGGCTCAATAAATATCTCGAGATGTAAGAAAGATATCATAGAGCTTATTAATGATCTTATTCGCTATAAAGTCGCTTGACGGTTGTCTTTTTTTGCCAGATTCATGGCAGATCATGATGCCTGGAGAGAACTTGCTGAAATATATGTTTCATTGCAAATGTGAGTGCTTCTTGGTTTTGTTCTCTTGTGTGCTTGTTTCCTCATCTTTCTGTGATTTTGAAGAGAAAGAAGTTCTAAACTGAAGCCATGTATTATAATTCTCGTAATCACTTATTATCAATCGTTCAGTTTGAGTTGGAACTTTCGTCTTATTTCTGTGTTTAGGTATAAACAAGCAGCTTTTTGCTATGAGGAGCTAATCTTATCTCAGCCAATGATTCCACTGTATCACCTGGCTTATGCTGATGTAAGTATTCATTATGATTCTGTGTGCTAAATCCTTATCTAGAAATCAATTTTGTTCTTGCATTTACACCCCACATGCATCATAGGACAGATGTTAAGAGATGATGTGTTCCTGCAAAACATGTATGTAGTAATATGCATACGATATGATCTTAGTTCCCGACATTGTTCTAATTAGATGTCCTACTCCCATCAGATACCATATATAACACATGGTAGCAAAGTCATTTTTATCAAATACATATTCCTTGAGAAATTGATTTTGATCATAAAATACAAACATAATGTAAGAAAATACATACAAGTTTATAAAGATATCATAAAAAAAAAAACATTTAAATGTATACCACATTATGCTTCAACTGAATAAGATCGGTGATTAAATTTTTATTTATTAAACGTTTCGATATCATACAATTTGTATCATTTCTTTATATCACATTTTATATTGTGTCATATAGTTCCGAACCCTACCATACAGTCACATCCTATATGTAATGTTTTCAACCATTACCTATATTTCATGTGTTATATGAATACTTCACCCTGTGTTTAATCTTAATATACATTGAATAGACCATTATAACTGAACCATGTTTGTATGTGGTGAAACAGGTGATTTACACAATAGGTGGACTGGAAAACCTTCAGACAGCTAAGAAGTATTATGCCTCCACCGTTGAATTGACAGGAGGCAAAAACACCAGAGCACTCTTTGGAATTTGCTTGGTGAGCTTTCTTCACCACCAACCTGTTTTCTCTTTTTTATAACCAATCGTGGGTGTTAGAGCCAGTTTGCACGCACCTCAAGTAATCTCATGGGGCCCTGAACTTAAGGGACTCGAGATCTGACCAATTGAGCTAGCTTTGTAGAGCTCGCTCGTTTCATAGATTTTGATACTGTCGTGGTTGCATTTTCTTTTTAACAAAAGGGTGTATATATATATTGTTTTATTTTTATTTTTTTGGATATAGTGCACTTCTGCCATTGCGCAACTGACTAAAGGGAGGAACAACGAGGACAAAGAGATATCAGGATTGGCGGCTGCCGCCTTGGAGAAAGATTACAAGCAGAGTTCTCCTGGCAAACTTTCTCTGCTCAGCTCTACCCTACGGAGCTTGAAGATTCAATAGCTTAAGTTAATATTGACTATTTAAACTGTTAGTTGGTCGCATTGGAGCAAAGCCTGAGTCGAAAGAAAAAATCTTAGTTTGAATTCTAACTATCAAAAATACAGTTGAAGGGTTGTGTGTTACATTCATGTTTTGGTTCTTGGTTTATTGACATTCTTGTTATTTCTTTTACTATTTCTATTTTGGATTGATGGTAATAATAGACAAAGCAGTTTTGAGTTGATTCTTTCTATTTTGGTGGTTTAAATGTAAAATTATATATTTTATATCCATTTAGCTTTTACAAACTCCTAATTGAGATAGATTTTTTATTAGGAGCAAGGTTGTCAAACTCGCGATCAAGCTCGTAGGCTCGTACGAGCTTACGATCCTAGCCTACAAAAACTAGCCGGCTCGCTTATAGGATCGTTTTTAGGTAGGCTCGTGTAGGATCGTAGAATTGCATCGTAAGCTCGTAAGCTCGCATCGTATAGGAGCGTAGGATCGTAGTATAAGCTCGTAAGCTCGCATCGTGTAGGATCGTAGGATCGCATCGTAAACTTGTTATGAATGGTTGTTACACTTGTTTTAGGTTTATGTGTGTTATTTTGAAATTTGGATGTTGAAATATGGATGTATATTTTCGAAATTATAAGTAGGATCTGATAAAATTTATACTGACTTGTAGTAATAGGATCTTACGATCCCGACTTCGAGCTTACGATCCGAGCTTGCAAAGACAAAAACGATCCTAGCTAGGATCCCGAGCTTAACAACCTTGATTAGGAGGATTAAAACCCAGATAGATTTTTGGTGGTTCTATCTTATATCCATTTCGTCTTTGTTTCGTGTTTTAGAGCTCAATCTTTTTTAATTTTTGTTTGAGTTTTCAATCTTTTTTAATTTTTGTTTGAGTTTTCGGCTCTAAAACATGAAAGACTATTGGTGTAATTAAGCACAAGACCAACGATCTAATTCACACTATAGAAATGGTAGTTGGTACTAAAAGCTAATGATAACTTTTTATTTATTTACATACACATAAATGTGTACCATACCTCTAAAACAACACAAATAACAAAGTAGTTTCTTAAGCTTATTAATAAATCTAGTGCTTATGCAAAATCCACAAAAGGGTCATTTGCAAGCAATGCACCGATTAACAAACACCAAAAAAAGTTGAAAAAACCCCGCAAGTCTACTGCATGATACAGCACTAAGAGCACGTCTTCTGCTTCTAAAGATCGATGATGATTTGCATATCGGATAGCAGACATGGAATCAGTGGCGTTTGGAGCCCGTTGTTGCCTCCCAAGCTTGCAAAACATTGTCTACTATTTCTTCCACACCAACCCCGTGTTTCACCTGCAAAAATGAGTATTAATAATCATTCGGAAATAAAATTCCCAAAAAGGGCGTAAAATGCGTATAAAGAATCATTCCATCAAACATACCTGAGCAAATACAAATGGTCCACCATCCCGCATTCGAAGTGCATCACGTTCCATGACTGCCAAATCAGCCCCAACTGCTGCTGCAAGATCCGTCTTATTTATAACCTGAAATTACACAAAACTTGAATCAAATTAAACATTTCAACAAATTTTACTTTAGTCGGACGTTTAATGCAACAACGAAAGCAAACTACACACAAGAAGGTCCGCTTGTGTAATGCCTGGGCCTCCTTTCCGGGGAATTTTATCACCACCAGAAACATCAATGATATAAATTATATAGTCGGCCAGCTCCCTGCTAAAGTTGGCAGCCAAGTTATCTGCAGCCACACGAATTAAAATAAACATTAATCAATTAAGATAACGAGCACACACTTGCAATAACGGATTAAACAAACAAACAAACAAACAAAAGTATCGAGTCCATATAACATATTTGTATGACAATTACCTCCGCCAGATTCACAAAGAAGAATATCTGTTTTATACAAATTAGATAACTCCTCAAGAGGGCCAAGATTAATGCTGATATCTTCCCGAATAGCAGCGTGTGGACATCCTCCCGTCTCCACAGCACGTATCCTTTCCTCCGGGAGTGCTCCATTTTTCACCAAAAATTCACCATCTTCTTTTGTGAATATATCATTTGTAACCTGAATTAAATGCAAGCAACAATAGAGTTAAGTATGTAAAGACCAAAGGCCAATTAATAGTGTAAAACCCGTCTTAAAATTAAAAAAAAAAAAACAATAGAGATGTTTGTTTGGTTGCAATACATACCGCAGCAAGGCTATATTTGTCACGCAGTTGTTTACAGAGTGCCAACATCAAAGCTGTTTTTCTGCAATGCCAAGTGACAGCTTAATTAGAAAAAGATTTGATATTTACAACTACGTAAAATAAAAGATGGTAAAGATCGAAGAGTAGAATATAAAGATGTTCATTTTTCCATCTTCTTCTGTTTGACATATAGAGTTGTTTAAAATAACGTATCAGCCTTGTCTACTTGGTGTTTCTAGACATTCTTATTGCATTTATTTTCAAATTTTAGATACCCTTTTTGCAACCTACAAATGAAAAGTAAGTATCATTTATCCTAATAACCTATAACTAATAATAATATTTTAAATAAAAAAATTTAGAGAAAAAAGAAAACAGTTTCCAATTCATTTACTGTTTAGAAGCAAAAACTCAATGGAAAGTACTTTATATAGATAGCAAATTAGAATGACTGATTTGCTCCTTCTAAGTTCTAATGTCATTATTATCCCCCATATCCTATGTTTCATCTAGTGGTTTCTCAAAGGCTAGTTGGAGTAGATAAGTTTCTGAAGTGAAAACAATATATGGGATTTCTATACATGCTAATAACGAAACTGAAAATTATGTACATACTAGTCTGATGAAAAATGATCAATTGTGTTCATCATGGGATGAGTGTATGATATGATGCTCTTACGGATATTTAATGTTGAGTGTGAAATTATTAGCATTAGCCTTGTGCTTCGAAACTATTGTTACCTCTGTCTATATAGAATTACATGATAATCTGTCAATTATTTAACATTGTTGCACTTATTAGCTTGAGCAAAAAGTGATTCAATTTAAACAAGACAATGCATATGCATACTGGACTTGGGCATAAACAACAATTGACCCACTTAATACACTGTTTGTTTACCTCTTAATAGTTCCCTTAACAGGCAGCCTCTGAATCGTTAAGAGGTAAATCCTGTTTGGCAAAAAAGAAAAGTGCCTTTTAATGGTTCTAAAACCCTGTGAATGGTTTTGTATCCTGGACCTCCCTTAACCCTTAAGCACCCTGATTTCATTCTCAACAATTACCAAACAACCATATTTCATTTTACATCATATCATAAGAGCCTTTTCATCAATCTGACCACTTAATCATCCAGCACCAAACCATTCAGCAACACCAGTTGCACTTAAGAGTGGATGAAATGCATAAATCACTTACTATACAACTTAGAAGGAAATCAAGCCTTTCAGAATTGAATTTGCAAAAGTGTCCTTTCTTAAACCTTTTGACCATTTCTCCCAACAAGATACATACCTATCCATCAAACCAAACCAACAACAATGGTTCCAATTTATACATACATGATGACTTTCACACTAAGGTAATTAAAACCTAATGGTTTTTAACCTACAAGCTAGTCATTGTGGATTATTAATACCACCTTAAAACATCAAACAATTTATCAAATTCAAAAATCATATCGAAACTCGATATCGAATTTGAGGTCCAATTGGTCAAACAGAGGAACAAAAAGAACAAAAAAAACATGAAATGAAAAGAAATAGGGTTGGTTATAAAGAAGAAGAAGAAGAAGAAGATGTACCCACCCAGTGCCAACAGGGCCACCAATACCAATGGTGAAAGCTCTTTCTTTGAAATCTCTGGTAACAAGTGGAGGTGCTCTTCTGCTGAAGAAGCCAGGTGAGTAAATGGGTTCGTGAGAATGTGGTGCCAGACCATCGTGGCTATGGTACACCTTCCCATCTTTCCCTATAAATGATCCATTCGTTTTCCTGATGAATTTCAAACAAAACAAACACACAAACAGATCTTTATCTTCTAACCTCATTCTCAAATCTCAAACTAATACATACATACATATATATATATATATATACATACACACTTATACAAACTAACTAATTTCGTCTGAGACTGAAGATCAGCTGAATAGAGGAGATTATTACCGAATTCAAAGCTACAAAAAAAAGAGGATTTGCTTACCCGTTTTCATGATGATCGTGATCATGGTGGTGATCGTGATCGTGATGGTGGTGGTGGTGATCGTGATCGTGATGATTTTGCGACGCCATTGTTGGAGGTTTTTGAGTGTGGAGTGAGAGTGAAGAGGGTTTACGGTGTGTTCTCGATTAGCGTGTGGTGTTGGATGTGGATCAGGGATTAGGGTGGACGGGGGTAATTAAATAAAGCTTATGGTGAATTTTCAATTTCGTCCCTTTGGTTTCTCATTTATTATATGATTGATCCTTGACTTTAACAATTACCTATCCTATTCATTAACTTTGAGGGTGAAGATGGTCATTTTACCAATAACCAAAAAAATTAACATTTTTAATCCTTTTAGAGTAAATTATATATTTGGTCCCTGTAGTTTAGGGGTTTTAACAATCTGAGTTCCTATAATGAGATAATTATGGCTTGGGTACTCGTGGAGTCGTGGTATGCATTTTATAACGAAATGGGTCCCTAAAATGGGCGTCGTCCATTTTTTCTTCTTTAGACCCATCATGTGCACGGCACATGATGGGTAATTTCGTCATTTCAGCCTTTTCTAATATTAAACCCTTTAACAACCTTTAACATGCATTAATCGACACTTTATTTTACTAAAACCATCTATATTATACCTTTTTCCTCACTTCTTCATCATAAAACCTTCGATCGTCACTGTAAGTATTTGGAAAAACTGAATAAACCTCGATTTTGCTCTTCGCCCTTTAATCTGATGACATTAATATTTGTCTTATTTTAGGTTTTTTTGTAGATGGTACGCACATTGTGGCAGGTTTGAACCTATCATCAAGATGGTCACAATGATGAATATCGTGATGTTTACGGTGAGTTTTTCTTTATCAAGTAATGATTTTGATTGTTTTTTTATAACTGTGAAATGATGTTGATTTTTGTTTTTGGAATTACAGATCTATATCATCACTTGTAGTTCTAAAGATACATCATGGAGGAAAATTCACTAAGTTTCTTGTTAGGCAGTACCAAAGAGGTAAAACACATATCGTAGACTTAGTGGATACAAATGCATTTTCTGTTTTTGAATTGGAGGATGTGATGAATGAAATAGGTTAAAAAAATCCTCGACCTACTTATTATCACTTCTTAATTCTTGGAAAGGATTTAGATTATAGTCTTCATGCTCTAGGTAGTGTTAGAGATGTAATAGAGATGTTAAAATTTGTGTTTGAATGCAAAGTTTTTGAGATTTACACAGAAACATTGGGTGACTAGGTTAAATACTTATGACCTTAGTCCTGGTGTAAGTAAGGTGGTTATAGAACAACTCCCAGATGAAGTAGCACCTGTTTTTTAAAAGAGGAAAAAGAAAGTCTCAAAAAGGTTGCTACTAGAATGGAAGGATGAAGAAACTGTTTCCAAAGGTGGTACTAATGTGGCTAATGAAACACATAAAGTTCAAGAACATGGTACTGACATAACCAATGAAACACATGAAGTTCAAGAACATGGAACTGATGTGGCCAATGAAACACATGAAGTTCAAGAACATGGTACTGATGTGGCCATGGAGACACGTATAGTTCAAGAACATGGTACTGATGCGGACAATGAAACACTTGCAGATTAAAGGGAACGAAAGCAATTAGTAGATATAGACTATCTAG
This sequence comes from Centaurea solstitialis, assembly GCA_030169165.1. Classification (NCBI taxonomy): domain Eukaryota; kingdom Viridiplantae; phylum Streptophyta; class Magnoliopsida; order Asterales; family Asteraceae; genus Centaurea; species Centaurea solstitialis. Next base: position 81,759,143 of record CM058042.1, on the reverse strand, counting down.
AGGGTATTAACATCTTTGTGTTTGATGATGATTTTGATCCATTTTTTTGGAGCTCGCAATGGCAATGACACTGATAATATACATGGCATTGCAAGGACACTAATAATATATTTGGCAAGGACACTGATTTTATGCAACTAATTGAGCCACAAAATTACCAAGGATTAATCTGGGCCCAATATGGTCTGGAATACCTCTTCCAAAAAGAAGTAAGAAACATAAATATATATAGACAAATGTTATTCATATTACTTTTTATAGATATATTTTTCTTTTTAAAAAAAATATTACTTTTATTTTAATGTTAATACGTACAAAAAAAATACAAATGATAATAATTTTTTTAACATAATATTCGTACAATTTTATAAAATTATTAATAAAAAGTTACATGAAATAAAAATTTTATAAAAAAATTATATGAAATGAGAAATAATAAGAATAAAAAATATAAGTAAAATATAAAATCACTTAATGATGATGTAATGATTACATTTATAGTTAATTAATGAAGGGTATTAAAAAGCCTACACTAGAGTAGAGTAGAGTGATATAGAATGGGGTGTCTCTCTCAAAATATACATAATCATGACTTTCATATCTGACCTATAACTTACAATTTAATATTTTTTTTGTGCTTGTGTTTATAATTATTTATTACTTCTGTTACCGGAGGATGAAAATCGTGATTTTGGGTGTATTCCTCCAATTCGTGATTTTGGCAGGCAAAGGAAATTGGGGCTGTAATCACAAGCTTTAAACCCTTAAAAACGCAAATTATCAGAGGGTGTTTGGGATTGCGTTTCAAAAGTGCTTATTGACTTATTGGCTTTTCAAAAAGCCAATAAGTTAAAAATAATGTTTGGGTATTTAAGAAGCACTTTTCAAAAGTGCTTTTTGATATAAAGGGAAAAACTATTTTTGAAAAGCATGGAGAGTGGTGCTTTTTGATTTGACTTTTGACTTTTGGCTTCTCCCTCTCACATAAATTTACTTTTTAACCCAAACATTTTTTAACTTATTGACTCATTGACTTTTATTATAAAAAAACTAATCCAAACATTTTTTTAAAAACTCCTTTTACCATCACCAAAAACCAATAAACACTTCTAACCAAAAGCACTTTTCAAGTTCAAAAAGCAATCCCAAACACCCTCTGATCAATCGGAAGCATAAACAATCGCAATAACGAATCGAGATAGAGCTAGGTAGGGTTTCAATCATTTCGAATTCGTTGGAGAAAGGATGAGCGAAGAGGAGGAGATCGGGAAGAAGAAGAAGAGAGTGGTGGTGGAATCCCTAGGATGGCTGACGGAATCCACAATCATGCCCAAGAAACACCGTGCAATCGCCGGCGTAGGTGCCTCCTCCATCCTCGAGCTCAAGGCCCAGCTATACAAGTCCCAAGAAGAGGCTAAAAGTACCAATTCTACAAAGAACCCTGACCAGCTCGAGGTCCACCGTGCCAAGAAGAAGATCGCTCCTCATGATCCGTTTGCTGCCAAGAACTCCGGCGTCGACCTTCGTTCTCACAAGTAAGAAACCCTATCAATTCTGTTGATCCTATTGTTACTATTTCTTATGCGTTGGATTAGGTTAATTAGGGTTCGTTAGGGTATGTAAACTCTATATTTAGGGTATGCAACTCAATATATAGGTTGTGTTTGGCAAAAACAAGCTAGCTTTTTTGGTTATTTTACGTACTCATAAGATGCTCAAATGCCACTTGGAGTAGCTTTTTGGGAGCTTTTTCTAGTTTTTGCCAATTTGTACCCTTATTTATATTAAATATTATACCCTAAGATAGCCTTTTTAGTTATTTTACATACTAAAAAGCTAGCTTATAAGCTACCAATTAGCTTATCAGCCTTAATGTAATTGCTAACCTAATAAGCAAATAGAACACCTTATCCCTTCTTGTTGCAACCATATCTTATGCAAGATAATTGTTCCCTTCTAAACTAGAATACTTTTTAGTTTTTTCCCAATCTGCAAATGAACAATGTGAGTATCAAGTAGATCATCAAGTATCATAATCTCCATCTCAAAATGCTGAAAATAGTACCTAAGTGCTAGTCCTAGTAAAACGATTCTTCAATTAGGGGGCCCTAATCACACAAATTCTGGGAAGAAGACTACAATCTAATCTTGGACATGCTCGTGGTGCACCTGGTTTTGGATGATCACCTTATAGTGGTATGTACGGTAGGTTTAAAGAGGGACTTGATCAGGATTCATCTGGTTAAGAACATAGAAAGTTATTTAACTTGTTTATTTAATTAAGAAAAGGTGGTTATATTCTTTATCTAGAGTTATCTTTGGGTTTGGGTTGAGGGGTTTACCTTCTAAGCTCATTGGTGTATCTATCTGTAAATATCAGCATGATGAATATCATTGGAAGAAATTGCTCCATGATTATGTTCATGTTCCTATAGTTGAAACTCTGCTGACCGAAACGTTATTGCGTTGAGATCCTCAATGTTTCATTAGGTCTGCAGTTTATGTTCCATGGACAGAGTAAAGGCTAATGTTTATAATCTTAGTATATGGAATCCATTTTTTGTTTATATGTTACGGTCTTCAAGCAATTTGTTTCTGGTTGTCAAAAGCCATTTCGAGAATGGTCTGTTAAAGCCACTTTATCTTTCTTATTTGGTACATTGCTTTCGAGAATGGTTTATGTTTGACTTTACTGAAAACAGCTTTCATGCTAATTAAGGTTTATGTTCGTGATTCTATATTTTATGGGTCCTGTCTTCTTTGCTTCTTGCGTCAAGCAAATGGAATTGATAGTCACATTTCACATATATGGGGCCCACATAGTCAAATATGTTAAATTCCCTAATTGTAGAAGACCGAATTTTATATGCGACTGTAATGTCTTAATAGCTTTAAAGGTGACACCTTTCTTTATTATGCATGTATTTAGGAAGACTGGTAGAATATATTTCTCATGTAAACTTCTGAAATTTTAGGGATAAACTGGAGATGAAAGCAATCAAGGATGGATCAGCCAGTTATGCAGCCCTTGAGAAGAAAGCTGAGTTGTATGAAAAGCTGGCAAGGGGAGAAGTATCCGACGAGGAAGATAAGGAGAAATATTGTGTGGATTTCTTCAGCAAGAGCCTCGTAAAAGAGGAATCACAGCAACCTCAAGGACGTGATATGTTTTTCACAGAGATGGCAGAACGTGAGTCTGATAAGGATAACGAGCCTGTACTGCCTGATACAAGAGCTATGGGGCTTGGTAGGGCAGCCGGTACAGTAGATAACGATGAGCACAAGCGTTTTGTAAGGTAATTGCACTGTTCATCTTTATTTATATATTTGAATTGTGTTAGAGCTCCGTATATCTCAATATGATGGGATACTTAACTCCTATATCTTTTTTCTATGCTTTTGTTCTTACATGCTTGTATTTGCCGCCCATGCTGTTCCGTTAAACTCATGATAGTTGTGAAAGATTTTGTCTTTTGTTTGTCAACTCAACCATTGTGTTGTGGTTTTTGACATGAATGGGTGATATGGTAGTTGTTTATCCAAGGAAATAGGTATTTTTTGTTTTTGTTATCCCATGTCATGTGGCTGAAGTAATCAATAGTTCCAACATTCTAGTTGCCAAACACATCATGGCTGACATAATCATTTGTCTATCAATAAGAATATTAAGCACCTGCCACCTACATTCTTAATACTCATTCTTCTCCTGTGTCTTCCAAGAGTGAGAATCTTTTCTGGATGTGTAAAACCTGGTTCTTATCGTGGTTTATTTGTTATGATTTCATCAGTTGATTGAGTCGTTATCTGTTGAGTGCCTTAAGAAACACATCAATACCTTTCACCTGTCTAGAAGCCACACTAGGTAAGCTTGCTGTTCAAAAAAAAAAAGAAGCCACACTAGGTCTAGAAGTGCAGTTTTGCTTGGTTATTTGGAGGGAGTTTGTCACCCAATTGACTGTTTGTCAGCATATCAAACTGATATACTAATATAGAAACTTGTTGTTTTATATTGAGGGTGAGTGTTGATGATATTGGATTTATATTCATCTTTCTTTGGCATTTGGGAATTTGACTATTTGGCCTATCTATACACTACTCTCAGTGCTAGAATTACATTTTCAATGATCATTGTTTTCAGTTTTTGGGTATGCTGAGACATATGCAATGAAGTCCATGATAGCATCAATACTCTTAAGAGATTAGAGCAAATTGAAGTGCATACCTGTAGCCCATGATTAAATGATGCTGCAAGTCCTGTTCTTTCAGCAGCCATTGTCAAGGAGTAACACGTTTTGTTTTAGTTTTTCCTACCTTTCATGTATTAGGGTTGGGTTGGTGAGAAGGGGTTATCAACCGTTGGATGCACATAAATGTATATTAGGATGAGATACGCCAAGATAAGATGCACCAGATCAATTTGCTTCTAAAGCGCAGTTCATGGGACTGAGGGCATGAGATAAAAAGCGATCAAGGGTTCAAATCCACTTCTCACGCCTCTCACCATTAACTCAACTTATCACACGATCCTTCGCCTCATGTCTTATGTGTCCATATACTTGTTGGACCCTATATCGTATGCCAACCTTAGTCTTTCTAGATTATACTGTGCTCCCATGTTTCTGTTTCATTTTATGTCTCTCTGACTGTACTTGTTACTTGTTTGTTTTGCATGCTCATGGTCTGCAGGAAACAGCCTCCCTACATAGAGGCTCTAAGGCATATATTTAGTTTGGTTTGTTCAATTACTGTTCTGATTTTGATAAGCTGATCCTGTTGTGGGGTTTTGTGTTTCTTCAGGGAAGTTCACGAAGAAGTGAATGAAGCTAGGGAGAAAGTGTCTGAACTGAAAGTTCGTAGGCAAGAGCAGGTGGCTGTTCGGCGAGAGAAGTTAAAACAAGCGTATCTTCGAAAACAGCTGGAGAAATTGAAAGCTCAAGCTAAACAACAAGAAAATACATGATTTTGCCATCTCTAAATGTAAGTACCCATTACCTTAACCAACTCAAAACATCTTAGAAACGACATCTGTTTATCGTTGAAACTGATTATAGATGATTATAAGCAAAGCCCATGTTTTCGTTATCGCTTGATGAATTGATTACTGTGGTTTAGTTGTTGATATTTTCAAAGTTGTTTTTTTGAAGGTAAGATTGAACAAATTGGCAGTTTTTGAGATAAAACCCTAGCTTCAAATTTGTGGATGCTGGTGTTTTGATTTTACTAAATGTCTGTTTTACATTTATAGACAGATGGAAAAAAAACCATCCTACATTGTCTGTGCCTTGGGCTTGTTTAGGTCTGGACCAGGGCCTTTCAATACCGTCTTGGACTTCAATATGGAAAGGGAGCCTGGCCTTTGGTGAAAGTGGACCCGACCGGGCTCTTTAGGCATATGGGTCTTTTGGGCTTTCAAGAAAACTTTGCCCAATTTGGCTCTTAGGCCTAGGCTTCGGGCTTGCTAAGCCTCGACTCTTTTGGTTTTTAGTTAAAGTCATGTGCTTTGTGCTTTTTGTGCATCTCTATCATACAAATACAACACTTGCACCAAGAACCAACAGTAACATCAAAACCTACACGAACAAGAACTTATCAAACCGACATTTGAGTTGAAGAAAACCCGAGATGTAAAATTTTAGATAATAACAAGTCGGTGTACGTTTTTATTATCTTTTTGGTGTTAATATTTAAAATCAAACTATGCTTTTTCGTACTCGTCACAAATGAATGAATTATGATCATTTGTCATTGCCATTGCTACGCCTTTATGAGTTATAAATGTCGTCATTATTCTGTCGACTTGGACTTGAACCTCTCTGCCTCAAAATTGATCTATAAGAGATTTCAAAATCTTCCCCGAGTTCGCTTGTACACATTACGATTGTACTTGCTAAAAGGTGAAACGTTAATCATCGATGATTAAAGAACATTGAAGTTCATATTGTTTCTTGTATGATATTTTTTTGACTGAAGATAAAGAAAATTTTACTCGTGGTAAACTTCTTTCTAAAGATGGCAACGATGTTGAGGGGAGGAACTGGTGTTGGTCGTTAAACAATTATCATTCTACATTATGCATTAAACAGTTGTACATCTTTTCTTTAATTAGTGACTAAGCGTACATGACTTTAAATGGTCGAGTCCTTTTATATTTTGTTGTAGAAGTGATTAGTTCATTGAGGCTATAAAACATTCCATCAATTCGTGAATAGATTCTTTAAAAATGGTTTTAGCACCCGATTTTTGTACTATAATGCAAGTTCTTCAAAAAAAGGGAACAATGCGTATAATAGTTTTAGGCAACAAGGAAAAGGTTTTAGGCATAAAACCATTTTCTGAAATGATATAAAAAATCGCTTGTTGAAGAATCAAGGAAAAGGTGGTAAGAATCGAAAGACGGGCAAGAGCAAAGCCAATGATGAGAAATAACATGGGTATGAGCTAACGTTAAACGTAAAGATAGACAGACGCAAAACAAAAAGGTCCTTTTTGCTTACATTAGACCAGACCATGGTGTCATCAGGCCATACTAGACCCATGCCATGCTCACCCCTAGGCCATAACGTCTTTGGGACGAACTCAAATTACATAAGTAGGGCATACCAAAACCAGAGTTGTTCTCTAGTTAGATTTCAATCTTGTATATATAAAGTTGTATATATGAATTAATTTATATGTGTAAATTGGAAGGTTTTTGCTTGGGAGTTTTCTAATAAATGAAAATGAAATGTTTTTTTTTTAATTGGACTATTTAGTAAAAAAAAACCAAATTTTTATATCATTAAACCACTGCTCAATAGTCATGTATAGGTGATCGAATAAGACATGAGTGTCATTAAGCTACTTACAAACATGTTGAAGGCGGCACCCGGATTTGATCTGGGTTAAGGGTTATAAGATGTTCATTAAAGGGTAGCTCTCAACCAATAAATAAAGGGGAATTATAAATAGACCCCCTTGCTAAGTCAATGGGTTATTTGTGAGAGTACACAGGTGGGACCCAGTACAAGGGGGTCTTCATTTATGTGAGAGGAGGAAGGGTCAAAGGGGGTATACTTAACAACACCCTAAATAAAGGTTAGGTATTGGAGCTCCTCTATAAAACATCATAAATTTTCATAGCTGTTATCTTCGTAGCCAATGGGACTAATCGGTCTAACGAAAACGATTAAAGGCAGGTTAGCTATAGATTGAATTCAATTCATATATATCATGGAAAGGGTAATGATCATCAGTACACATGTATATCCCCTTTATTCAGATCCTTAATCATAATCATGTTAATAATACCCTAATTTCTACCCCCAATTTGGGATTCAATCAATTCTCTCCCAATCTCAATCCATCCAATCCACAAATCTCGATTCAAACACTGCACAAATCCAACCATTTAACAATTAGATCATCCAAGAATCAACAACTAAAATCAAAATCAAAATCGAAATTGAAAGCCAATAAGCAAATTACAAACCCTAGATTTTATCAATATCTTCGTCTTCAAACTCAATATAATCATCAACACCATTGTCATCTTCCTCATCGAGTCCACCGGCGATACCTTCATTAAGCCTAATATTATCCGGCAACTCACCGTAGGCCTTCAACAGCCTGGCCTCATCCGGCATATACTTGAGGATGACGTCAGCCTTGTCATCCTGGTAGTCACGCAGGCCGACGAGGATGATGTCACCGGCCGCGATCCAGACCTTCTTGTGCATCTTGCCGCGGATGTGGCAGAGACGCTTGGTGGCGTCGATGCACATGGCCTCGCAGCGGCCGTTGCCGAGCATGCGGAGGACCTGCGCGTATTCCTGGCCGTCTTCTTTGAAGACAAGCTCTCGTTTCTCGTCGTCGGCTTCGTTCTTTCCTCGCTTTCGGTTCTTGCCTCCTTTTCCCTTGTTCTTCGGCATGATGGCGTTTTAATCTCTCTATGATGAAATCTGATGTTTCAGAAATCCATGCATGGCTTCTTTTATTTTGTGATCTATCTATGTGCATTAAAATCGTTTTCATTTTTATTTTCACTTTCACCCCTGTATTAATTTAAAATGACACATTGTTACCATGTTTTTTGAAAAACATGCGTTTAGGTACGCAAAGAAACCAAGGTATTCATGAATAAATAGGAAGTTCTATAGCTTTGACAAATTGATTGTAATATTTGAGCGCAATAGAAAAAGGGGTTCTAGTATTTTAGACAGTATGTGCTTGATTGAGGGTGATGGATATATGATTGATTGATCAAAATGTGTGAAATGGAATTTGGTGAATTTTGGTTTATATCTAGTTGTTCCATGAGTCCTACAATAGTGTGTAGGCAGACACATGGATTTGATTCAGTACAATGGACTTAATGAAACTGACTTTGATGTGCATCAAATTGGCCCTCACTTTCAAATTGTTAAGTTTGATCGAGTCTTTCTTACGACTTATGCATTATTGGAATACTGTTATTGCTCACGATGGAAGTTTGCGTTGGTTTTATTCACCACGATCCCCTAATATGTGTCTTACGTTTTGATCAAGCTACATCTATCTGTTGTCGGGCCTCTCTTCAAATCTTGGCACCCTCTTCCCTACTTTCTTGTTGTCGGGCCTCTCTTGTTCTTGTCTGATGGTTGTCGAGTCCTTCGTTGGATTTTCTTATAGAAGGGATTTTTTTTTTCTTTCATTTTTAGACTTCTAAGTTTGGTTCCCTTCTTTAGGGGTTGATTTTATGGTTATATGTTGTGCATATGGGATGTTTTTTTTTTCCTTTTTCTATTGAAAACAAAGGGAAAGTAGACAAATACAAGATAGGAAGAAAGACAATGTGAAAGGCAAAAACAAAGCTACAAACGATAAGAAAACTAGAGAGGAACAAAAATCTTAAGGCTTGAGGAATGGCCCATGCATAGCCTAATAAATGCCGCAACATCGACCAAACCATATAATCGGTTTGGACCGAAAATCATGATCACACCCAATTGTTTAGTAGGGACGTATACGGGTTGAGTTAGGTAGTTTGGGATATTTTTACAATTCAACTCAATTATGGCTGTTTAGAAAAATCTTAACTCAACCTAATCCAGCTCATTTAAAAGTATAAGCCAACCCAACCCTTGCAAGTTGTGGCCAGTGGAGCGGTTTGGTAATAGACATATTATTAAAGAATCTAACATGATAAATACTACTAAAATTATGCAAAACGAAGTTATTAGTTTTTACAATCATCTAAATATGTAACTAAAAATATATAAAACAAACATAAATGAACATAAAGAAATGAATACAAATGAACAAAAGATAACCACCATTAATCACTATTTCATTCTTAAAAAGTAACATAATGACATGAAAAGCCAAGTAAAATTATGAGTGATAAAAAATAATTTTTATAATTTTATATAATTAATCAGTCTACATATTAGTGTCAAAATATATAAATATATCTGATATATAAAAAGTGTAAACAAACATAAATGAATGTGAAGGAATATAAATGAACAGATGTTTACAAACGTAAATGAACAAACATAGTTCGTTCGTTCATTTAACTAAACGAAGAAAATGTTAAATACTAATTAAACTAGTATATTTTTATTCTTATATACATTATGTGTGTGTAATTTAATTTGGGGAATTATAAATGGACCCCATATGAGGGGAATGGATAGGGTTATGTGGGTATATAGGTGGGACCTAAAGCAAGTCATTTGTCGATTATATAGTATAATAGGGAAGTGGAGGATGCTATGGCTGTAAATGAGCCGAACAAATACAAATGGATACTTATTTATGTTCAATTATTTAGTTTAGTCAAACAAAAGAATAATCAAGAACTGTGAATGAATGAAACTTTTTGTAAACATGTCCGTTCATTAAGAAAACATATTTCCTCCATTTGTTTATGTTAGTTTGTTAAAATGTTAAACGAACGAAAATAAATGAACATAAACCAACTAACACACAACCACCATTACTCATCATTTCATCCCAAAAAATAAACTAACAAAATGAAAAACAAGGTAAATTTATGAGAGGGATTAAAAAGGAACTATAATTTGATTTAATGAATGATGTTACATATTAATGTATATAAATATATAAACAACCATAAATAAACATAAATCATTTATATATATTAAAGTAAGAACCTCTAAGAATGAGGTGGAACATCCTAATGCTTGGAATGACCTCTATCTTTTTTCTCAATTTTTTGAATTTCTTTAATGTTGAATATGTTAAAGACCATCATACCCCTATACCAAAAACACAAAGTTTATTGGGAGATATGGTTGTTTTAGTAATTTTAAAAGAGTAACCTCCAAAACCTTTTCACCTTTATTCTTAAATGTAACTTCATTATTTTGGAAATGTAACCTCCAAAACTTTTTATCTTCATTCTTAAAGTTGAAAGCTACAAATTCATTCATTCATCATGATTTGTTCATCACTAATTGTCTTCTTCTTCTTCTTCTTCTTCTTCTCCACACTAGATGTATTATTCATTTCCCTAACTATTATTGTTATTCTTCAACAAAATCATGTTAAGTAACCTCATTTTCTTCATCCATTTCAATCACCTCACTTGATATGTTATTTTTCAATAAAATCCCTTTTCAATTTTTTACTTTAAGTCTACTAATCCGAGTAGTATTTCTTATCGACTATTGTTGAGATTTTAGAATTTGTTATAACTTATGGTTTCTATGTTATACTATGTTTTTTCTATCCGAATCAGAAGTTTGTATTTGACGACAGTTTTAAAGATTTGATGACAACAACGGTTCGATAATCACATCTTGCACGTAAGTATTACAATCTGACATGATGTAATCTCAATAAGCATGAATATGTTTTTTCAATGAGTTTTTCTAATTTTCAGGTTTATTTGAAGAAGATTGATTCAGGTATTCATTTTTTTTACTTTTCTTGGAATTTTAGAGTTTTTTTATTTTTGTATTATATATTTTTTTTCTTAGATTCAAATTTTACTAATAATTCTAACTCTTATTATTATTTTTATTGATTATTGTTGAGATTTTAGAGTTAATTTTTACTTTTGTCATCTATATTTTGTTATGTTTTCTAATGGAATCGAAAATTTGTTTTTGGTGACAATTTTAAAGTTTCAATGCAACAACGATTCGATGATCGCATCTTGCAAGTAATTATTATGAGACGATATATCCCGTTTACAAACGTGAAATGTTCCTTATCAGTGAGTGATTTTAATTTTCAGGTTTTTTTCAAGAAGATTAATTCGGGTAAATGAATGTTTTAATTTTCGGATTTGTTTCAAGAAGATTGATCCGTGTATTCACTTTTTTATTTTATTTTTGAGTTTTTTTTAATTTTATTTTTGTATTCTAACTTTTTCTTAGTTTCAAGTTTACTAATCATTTTAACTCTTATTGTTATTTCTTATTGATTGTTGTTGAGAATGTTTCTTGACATTGATATGAATTCTAAAGTTATTTTTTTATTTTTTATCTTCTATATATTTCCTAAATTTAGAATTTAGTATATGTTTTAATCGTTTTTAAAATTTAACTGTTTATTTACATGATACTAAAAAATAATAATATTTATACCTAAATATAACAATTGAATTTGATAAAAACCGATTTTAATTGTTATAAATAAAAAAAACGAATAGAGATGACGGTTAATTATGCGAATTTAAGACATTTTAATTTAAATGTTGAATATTGATAACATAAAATTCATTGAGATAGACATGTTTTGGTAATTTTTATATGTAAAAGTGTAACCTTCAAACTTTTTTATCTTCATTGATGAAAATGAAACCTCCAAATACATAAATGAATTACTTATAGTAAAACTTATCAATAACTATTATTTGGATAAAACTATGTATATTTTTATATAATTGAAAAGCCATGTGTATATAAAGGTTGTGACACATTTTTATTTTTTAACTGTATGATATTGTAAACCATTTTCATTTATTCGTTTAATTCATCTTATTTTTGTATCATTTTATTTGTAATATTAAATCATATGTTATTACATACTTTAACTATGGTTAAGTTGATATCGTTTTCATTACACAAGCAAACATATGTTATAGTGTTTACAAAATAATTAAATTGTATATGATATACTCCTTATATTTTAATTTAAAAAGCCAAATCATAAAATAATCTCTTATTTTATTTACTTTAAAATCATTATATATATATATATATGAATTTGTGTGTTTAAAAATATTGTTTTTATTTTTTACAAGAAAAAAACAAAAGAATAGAAAATTACTAAAATAGTCATTCAATTAATGGAGTTAGTGAATGAGTTAGTGAGAGGTACCATGATCAAAATGAAATGAAAACCATAAGGACCATATCCAAGATAAACATAAATTAGGACCATGGTCAAAAAAGTTATCAAACCACAGGGACCAAATTTACAATTTATTCTTAGGAAAAATAAGTTTTCCATACACCCTTCCTTCTTCAATATTAATATCGTATATAGGCTTATAATGTATTTTATTTAAATACGAAAATCAAATTTATGAAAATAATGTATAAAAACAAATTCTATTGCTCTTTAAAAATGTTTTCCAAACACCGCGCGCAACGCGCGGGCAAACCACTAGTATATATTAAAGATAAAAACATACATTAATTGAAGAACGTAAATGAAGAAATTTAAGAAGATTATTGTTCATATTTGTTCATTTAACTAAACGAAGAAAAAAAATTAATGTATTCATATCCGTTCATTTATCAAATTAACAAACATAAAGAAACTTTCTATTGAATGTTCAAGAACTATTTACTAAATCTTCGGTTTGTTTACAACCCTAGATGTGCAACTTTTTCACACTTAGCTCTCTAAATTCTCAAGCTTTCTTCAATGATATGCGATATAGTTTCTATGGTTTTAAAATATTCCTAATCTCATAATTATTCTTGCAATCTTTTGTACTCCTGAAAGTTTTCGTATTAAAAAATTATGTATTTTCTATATTTTGGATTTAAGATATCTTCGTAAGAGGTCACAACAAAATGCTAGTTGCACGGGTTTTTCTTTAGCCATATCAAACACATTAAACAATTTGGGAATTTTCTATTTCCTTTTTGTTGGAAAAAAAAAAAAAAAAACAAGAGCCCAATGTAAAAGATGTGGGAGAAAAATATAGATACGGTGAGGAAACAAATTAAACGCAAATTGGTCTCAACAAAAATAATTATGATATGTTTGGTTGTGGAAATTTTTTTAGTTTTTCAAGAAAAAATCAAGGAAAATGAATATTTAAAGTATACGTTGTTTGGTTCATTCAGCTTTCAAAAGTTTTAAAAAAAAATGAATTTTTTTGTTTTCTAACTTTTATGTAAATAAGAAAATTGATATTTTGTAGTTTTTCAATGTTCTAAAATGTAAAATGAAAACTCTACAATTTCAACCAAACGCGTTTTCTAAAATTTTTCATAGAAAACTGAAAATGAAAACTCATCTTCGTTTTCTGAAAACGTTTTCCACAACCAATCGTTGTCCTTTTAAGTTTTCAATAAAGATATTATTTATTGTAGTTGGGCAATGAAAATGGTGGTGTGATACAAGAAGGGGTTACGGTTCCAACACTTAGATAAAAGTTACGGTTCCGAAACATAAAATTCTAAGAATATTTATTCTTAGAGTAAATTACAGATTTTCCCTTAGGTGTGGCATTTTTCATGGAACTGGTCATTTATCTTCACTTATTAAACCCTTCATCTATGCCTTGTTTTGGATCTGGTTCCTCACATTGATGATCGTCCATTTTCTCCATTAAACTCATAAGCGTTAAGATGTTTTTACCTTTATTTTCTTATTTTTTTATTTTCCCATTTGTTCATTAATCATATATTTTTTTCTTAAATATTCATCTTCTTAAACTCTAACTATCAAGAATAACAAGAACATTTAACAAGAATATCATACAAGTTCAAACAAAAACCAACATAAAAAAAATCATTATTAGTATCAAGATATGTGAACATAAATCACAATTTTGAACCAAACTCCAAACAAAACCATTTCCTAATTAAAATCCCAGAAAACCTGAATCTAAAACCAAAATCAAAACTAGATTTGTAGTTGCGAATTGTAGAAGCCGAACGAAACCCTTAAATAAATCAAAAGTCAAAACCCTAACTAAATCGAAACAAAAAGCACAACAGATAAAGGCATGGAAATCACACACGTTGAGGATGGGAGTCTGACGACGAGAAGCAGAAACAATCTAGCGATGGGGAGGCGAGCCCGACTAGGTGAAAACACATTGGTTGGGGGTAAGGGAGATGTTAGTGTTCTAACATATTATACTTCTTTTGGTGTGCCCACATAAGTTAATTATTGTGACTCCGCTGTAGATAGTCAAATATACTATACTTAATTTCTAGCTTTAACTTTTGCATTATTAATCAAAAAGATATCATAACTATAGTGCTTTATTCTATCTTCATCTACAAATAAATTAAACACCAACCCTATTTGATTTTGCAATCTGAATTTTGTTATTATTGATTTTAAATGATATATTCTTAATGTTCCTACTCGTAGTTCCTACAAAAAAAAATACTCAATATATTACCATTCTATTGCTTGCATAAGACAAAACTGGTAAGATCAATAATATATCTATTATCTCATATAAGCTTCTGCTTGCTTTTGTCGTGACAAATGTCAATCTTGCAAACATTTTCCAATCAAGTCCAACTCTTTCGTAAAATGGCTAAATGACCCATGTATCCACTCGTTGTGTATCATACAACTTTAATCCTCCTTAAACAACCTCTCTCATTTACATTAAATTTAGAGGTGTTACATAGGTGCCTAATAAATCAAAATCAAAAGAAATTCATTGTGGCCAACTCTTATTAAAGCCAAAAAGGGGAATCTTGTGGATTGATCACACGGCCATAGAGGTGTCACGACATTGAGGCCACAATGCTATGTTTGACGGCCACATCCATGGTTAATAACTTAATAAACCTAGCGTAGGCATCCTAAAATGTGTCTACAACTCAATGATAAGACTTACATGGATAATAACCAAATATAATTTAATATAAATAAATACTACAAAATCTGTGATTACAAAGATCATTAATATGAACCTTGTTAGTACCAATACATCGAGTAGCTAGGAATTTCTGGAGTTATGTATACACAAGTCATTAAAGAACATTCTTGATAAAAATACTTTAAATAATTGATTCGGGATCGCTTGAAGACTAATGTTTACAAACGAAAATAAAACAAAAGGATGCGAACTCTATAATATTTTAAACCTAAACTTAAAATTTGTTAAAATGTTACAATCAAAATATAATCAAAATGTAATCAAATAATAGAAACACCCCTTTCATAAAATGACATGAAACTGGACATGACTAGTTGCTAATTAGCAAATGTCAAATCTCTACCGATATGAATATATCATTACATACCCCAAAAGGGAAGTCAGAAGCTTACAAGTACTAAAAAAATATAGTGAAAAATGGGTTTGCATTACCTTATAGAACTTCCATACTGTACAGTCCCACAACCATTGTAGGAAAGGCAAAATCATAGTAACTTAGCTAACAAATAAACATTGGAACCATAAACAAAAATGGGACGTTTACCAGACCTTTACCGGATAAGTGCTCATCAGCAAGAGTCACCACCTTTCCTCATCTTTTCGGGAATGATTCTTGGCCATCACCATTCATTTTTGATAAGTTTTCTTTTACCCGATAAATGTTTATCGGATAATAGAATTTCTTACTTACCGGCTACGATTTTCGGTCCTTATTATACATTTTACTGGTAATATGCTAGGTCTTTATCATGCTTATAGATTAAGAAAGTGACACCAAATAAATACTTACTAGGTAAACTTTTCGTAAACGTCTTTTAAGTAGGTCATACTTGTAAGATCCTAAATGTTTGAATATTTTTTTTAACTAATACTCAATTATACATGAATGTATATGTAGGCAAACTCGAATATTTTTGCATCACAAATCAGACAAATTAATAAAGAATCAATATCATAGACATAGTAAGCACATTATGGATACAAGAGCATAATGATTTGAATCAAATTACATTTTATATATTGAATAAAACCATGTAAACAATTCAAGTCAATGTAAATCTACTGTAAAGGAGAAGTTTTTATAAAAAGTAAACCAAAATAAAATAATAATCTATCTATATCATAAAGTATTTGAGATATAAAAACAACTTTTATGGATAAAGTATTGTTTATTGATATTACATACATTTCAAGATTACAAAGTAATGAAATGTAAGTACTACACACTCTAAAGGATACATTCTTGAACCATATAACTTATTAATAAACATAATTAAATACAAGAGAAACATCACATCTTTAAATATAAAAAATCAAAAATCTAAACTGAATAATCATTGAATTCTAAGCCTAACGTTTATCTTTGTAAAAAAAATTATAAAATTAAATCTAAAATAAATTAGGTCGTTAACTATAGCCTTTTCAAAATCCACAAAACTATATTATAAAATTAAAAAAAAACAAAAAATTTATAAAATACATTAGAGTATTTTTAATGACTTTATTTTAATTTCTTTAAGATAGAGAATAAAAGATTAAAATCTTTAAAACTTCATTTTTCATCTCTAAAGACTTTTCTATCTTCAAGTACTCTATCATTATTTATACTATTAAAATGTAAATTATATTTATTATCTCATTAAACTTCAAAAAAAAAAACTTTTAAACAACTAATTATGCTATTAATGGAATAGATTAAAATAATTCTCTATTCTCATTTAGAGGTCTTAGAGAAATAATATTTAGAAAACTTCAAAATTTTTTTATTTTAGCAAATGGTTTAGTAATAATGTTTGAACACTTTAGGAAGAAAAAACCCAAAATTTTTTATTTTAACAATGCTGTTGAAGATGCTCTTAAAATCAAGACGTTTACATTACACAAATACACTTTTAGCAATAAAAAACGTATGTGTCTACATGTTTTTGAAAATTCAAAAGTATTTTTAACATGTGTATTTTAAAAGAAATGAACAAAAACAAAATATTAATAATAAACATTAAAATCAAAATATATCATACTACATTACATAAATTCCTTTCTATCAATCTAAATTATCCATTTTAAAGTATTTTCAACATGAATCTTTCTAAAGAAACGTTTTTAGGACCCGAATGTGAATTTTTTGTTATTCATTCTCCAATATTTTTTTTATATAGCCGATATTATTAATAAAACAAAGTATTTGAGAACATATAGAAATTAATCTCAAAGGATGTCTAAGGGGGTTTTTGTCATTTATGTAAAGGTGGGGGGTTGGTTTAGTAATTTCCGCCGAAAGAAATCCAACAGTGTATGCGGTGATTCCGGGGTTGTGTAGGGATCGAAATGATGAAGAAACCTGACTTGTAAAGCCATTTCGCCATCTTCTTAAAACATAATTTCTCTCTTTATTTTTTTTTATAATTATATTTTTATTAGTTGTATCATTTTTATGAAAAAATTTTCTTTTCTTTTTTTATGAAAAGTTTCCTTTTCTTTTTTAACCTGACTTTGTTTCAAACAAAAAAAAAATATTAATTCTATTTCATATTTTAACTCTCCAACACCTTTTAAAATATAGAAAATAAAAAAATTTACTTTTTACATTTCTTCAACCATTTTTCTATAATAAAAAAACAAAAAAAATCTCAAAGAAAAAATTTAAAATTGCAAAAATTCTAAATCTTGATGAGAGATAAAATAAAATATTATTTTATTCATTTTTTTTTATCAATAACATTAAACTATTATTAATATTATTATAAATAAAGTGATAAAATTATTTAATATTTTATTAATAGTTAATGTTGGTGTTTTTAAAATAAAGAATCTATTTAAACAAAATTTAATTTTATATAAAGATTTTAACTTTTGGGTTTTTATTTTAAAGAAATATAAAAGAATCTCTTGAAGATACTCAAGTATCTTATTAAGCATTAAAAACTACAATTCAAATACTAAGGCTACATTTCGTGAAAATATGGATCACCAATTCAATATTACTTAGACTATCCACAATCACAATCTCAACCAATCCAATCTCAAATTAAAATATTACTTTCTCTCTCATCCATCTCATAATATTCAACTACAATCCAATCTCAAAATTTTCACACTCCAACCACAATCTTCCACAATCCAATCTCATCCATTATATTGTTTTATAAAAATCATATATTTTATTTTTTATACATATGATGTTTAATTTTCAATTCTAAATATAAAAAGTAGATTAAACGAATGAACAAAATAACAAAAAAAATTGAAAAAAAAAACTAATATGATAGAAGTATATTAATATTGGTCTCTATTTGTAGGGAATTGAAAACTATGAATTTTGGTATATTTTATACCTTATGATTATTTTATAAAAGTAGAGTTTTCTATTAAAAAAGTTTTGTTTTTTAAAAAGAATGCTAACCTATGGAATGATGAAATGTGGCAAATGAAATGGGATTTAAGTTGACAATCTGGGTTCGTTGGATGACCCAGATCGGCTGAGATCGATTGCATCTATTTTCTTTTTTAATTTTTTTTAAATAATTTTTTTGTCTCTTTCCTAAATCAGATCGCTTGGGATCATGACTGTGGGTGGTCTTACTGCAAAGTGCAAACACAATCTTTTTTCGGCTTGAAGCTTGAAGGTTTTCAAATGATTGCGTGTTTTTGGGTTTAGGTGCTCTCGGTTTTGCAAGGTGCTTTGTTTGTTTTTTTTTTTTGTTTCAATTAATTTCTTCAATATCTCTCAAGTTGGTTATGTAGCTTGCAAAACCTTTTGTTAAACTTTTTCTACGTTTTTTCTTCATAAATTTTATTCTGTTGGCCTTTAAAAAATGTCTTTGAACACTTCCTTGTATCAAATATATTTTTAATGATTTGTTTAAAATAAAGTACTTTAATTATTAACTAAGGTGTTTCATTACAATATAATAAGTGCATTTTCAAAGAAGTTTTTATAAGACCCTATAATAACAATTACCTAAAACTCCACAATGATAATTCTTGTAAAAATTATTTTTGCGGGTCACATCAAAATTTCAACATTAATATAATTAGAAAAACTATTAAATTGTCACAAAAGATATACAAAAACACTATTATAAGTCAATTTTTCATAAATTTTGAAGTAAACACCAAGGTTCTAGTATAAGAACTTTAAATATTTGAGTATTATAATTAAAAAAAACTCTCTCAAATAGTAGTTATTGTAAGAACTTTCACATTTTGCTTATTAAAACGTCTCCAACATCTATCATAAATTAAAGATTTTGATGTTTAAGGGATTTATCCGCTTAAATAATTATGTTATACTGTATGTTAAAATGTATTAAAAAGAAAGAGATGACAAAAAAAACTATAAATTTGAAGATATTTTTAAAACTCACATTTTAAGAAAGATAAAAATATTTTAATCTTTTCTTCAAAGCCACAATGAAGTTAGTTAAATGGTTAGAAGAGATGAACAATATTTTTTAATATATTGATATTTTAATAAATAATTAATGATAAAATTTTAAAATAAAATACGTTAGTGGAGTTAAAATACTTCTAGCTAAATTTTTTAACTTTCGATCATTATTATTTGCATCCATGTATATGTCACAATTACATCAATTCTATATTAAAAATGTAAAAAAAAAAAGATTTTAAGATTAATATATATATAAAACATTAACAAATATGCAAAAAAAAAAAAATGAACCCCAACAAACACATGCACCCACTAAATCCATGCCTAAATCTACACTAATGTCCATGACGAAACTCGTACAACCATGAGTTCGTCCGAATATAGCCATAAACACCAAATACTGTTTACTACAACCCATTTGGTTAATAAATATGCATTTTTTTTGAACGACAGATTACACAGATACCCAACTAATCTACTCCTAAAATCTACTCCACTGTTTACGATGGGACTCGAACCACAATTATAATAGAGGGCAACACCTTAAAATCACTCCAAATACCGTTAGGTTACTAGCCCGTTTACGTGCAATTAACCTCTCTTTTTAAACCTTCCATTAAAGTTCGTCCGAATAGGACATACTTTTCACTTTAGGTCGGAAATAGTGATCCACGATCAAAATAATAAGTAATGATTTGCTTTTTATAATAATGGCGTGGGGATTGTGTATAATTCTAGCGTGGACACTTTTGGAGATCCCAAGATAATAATAGCATGCAATTAATAAAATACAATTTTGGGATTCCGGCTTTAACCAATAGTCCAAAACTTTGAAAGTGAGATTTAGAATGTGTTTGGTAAAAAAGGTGTGTGGAAGAGGTGGCCTCTTTTTGTGTTTTGAAGGTGGGCTGAAGGCTATGTGTAGCAGAACCTTTCAATCCATTGCCACATCAGCGTCAGATCAATTTTTTCATAAACCCACAATAAACCCTCTGTAGTCTTCTCTGTTAGTACTCGAACTTTCTCAAACAAAATACCCAATACAATAAAAAAAAGTGTGAGAGGGAGAGAGCGGGTAGGCGGTGTGGAGACACCACCCCAAGCTGCAGCTCGCTAGCCCGCTGGCAAGCGTACTGCAGCCCACCCAACTCCCGCAGCCCACCGGGATGAAACCCGTCAACCCCGGCAGCCCGCCGGGATGAAGCTCACCCAACCCATTTAGTTGATACGCATGGCCTAATAGGTTATTAGGATTAGGTTCAAGAGAAAATCTAAAAAATAGAAAATCAAGGAACTCTCTCATAGCCTTCTATTTGGACCGTATACAATTTTCAAAATGAAAAAAATTAATGGTTTTTTCATTCAATAGAATAGTTTAGTGAGTTAATCATTTAAAATGAGAAAGTTTAATGATATTTTCGTTCAAAAAAATTGTTTAAAGACTTAACTATTCAAAATGAAATAGTTTTGTTGGATTTTTTTTGAAAATCTAATTTGAATAGCGTTTTGTGACTTATTATAATTATAAAACTTTTTGTTTTTTTATTCCAGTATACACTTTTACTTTTTACATTACTAACTTTTAAATATTTTTTTGTCATTTTATCGTCAAAAGCTACATTATCAGTTAATTTTTGCCAAACACATCTTATTTATCAGCTACTTTATCACTCATAAGCTAGTTTGCCAAACATAGCCTAACCAACAATTATTATATGACACATATTTTTAATTTATTTAAACAATTATACTTTTGATTATTTAAAAGATATATACCAATAGATTTGAGTAGTATATATAATAGAAATGGAGGATTTAGGTTTTAATCAAACAAAAAATGGGTGGGAATTTGAAGAACGCTTTGATTGCAATTCTAGCTCCTCTTCCTTCAATACTCTTCTACACCTCCTTCCTCCGCCAGTTCTCCGACCACCACCACCACCCAATCTGGTCATGGTGCTACCACCACCCTCTCCTCTTAGCCAACACCCTCTTCTTCTTCAACATCAATCTCCTTTTCTGGATCATCAGCCTCATCCAATCCAGCAATTGGGTAGGCCCCTTCTTCCCCCTTTCATTCTATTTCACTAATCTTTTTTTTTTTAACGGCAAGTAAACACACGTTCCAGGGTATCCAAGGCTCGTAAGGGCACCCGACTAATTCCAGTCAAATCCAGCTAAGGATACCACTGTGTGGCAGACCCATGATCTGGATATCGCCAAATGCTTTCCAGGGATTTGAACCCGGATAGTTAGGGATACCATCCAATGACCATCCGGGATTGTTACCTTACCACTGGGCTTAGACATGTTTTGATTCTGTTTAATTTGTATGGTTTGTGGTCTCAATTTTTGCAGATGATTGATGTCTACTGGACGGTGATTCCGGTGCTGCTGGTGCATTACTTTCAGAGCCACCCTCTGTCGGAATTCAACTCGTGGCGGTCAACGGCGGTGGTGGCGTTGACTTGGGTTTGGGCCGTGAGGTTGACCTATAGCTATTTTCGCAGGGAAAAATGGCAGTGGGGTGCCAGAGAAGATTGGAGGTTTACCGATTTGGCTCGACAGTATGGCAAGAATTGGTGGTGGGTTTCTTTCTTTGCCGTTTATCTCATTCAACAGGTATGATTTCACTTTATTCATATGTGAATATTTGTTAATTCATTATGATTTACATACCCAATTGGCTTTTCTGTTTATTCATTAGAATTGGGTTTCTTTTTTTAGGGCTGGAAAGTAGTGAATGCTAATGAAAACAACAATGCAACAACCCATAAAGAAAATTAATCAATTTAGTGGTTGAGTTACTGATAAAAACAGAAATTAGAGCGACTTTGAACACCTTTAACAGATCTCGATCTAAGAAAAACACAGAAGAACTAAGAAAAACACAGAAGAAGTCCAAATTTTCAATTGGTACCCCACGTGGGTAAACTTGACTTGTCTCCAATGGAGGCAAAAACCTTTTCCTTTTAGCTATTTCTTTTGGTAACATTGTTGCTAATTAGAAAAATTAAGAGAACTATCGTTTAACTCCACACTTACTGATAAAAAATTTCTTTTATGGCTGGGATGTATTATTTCAACATTAATAATAGAATATAGATATAGGGTTACGTGAATGTGACACTAAGCTGTTTTTGTGAGACCAGTCAAACCAAGACCCTATACTTGAAACTTCATAGCAAAACGCCGTAAAGGTAAAAAAATTTCGAACCTTCATACTAAAAATAGTGTAAATGTTACGGTTATGGTGTTTTCGACTGTGTTAAGGTTAATTTTTTTTAACCTTCACAACATTTTTACTATTTTATTTTACCTTCACAGTATGTTTCTGTAAAAATTTGAATTTTTTTTTTGCCTTGATGGTGTTTTTCACTATGAATGTTTGATTTTTTTTTACCTTCACAGTGTTTTGCTATGAAGTTTCATGTATTACGTCTTGGTCTCACCGGTCTCACATGAACTACAGATATAAAAATCAAGGAAATACATAAAACTAATAAAATATAATTTTACATAAAATCGAAGATAAAAATCAAGGTTAAAAATGTGGATGGCTTATTTTAAAATCATTGCTATAATAACTTATCTTTTTACTTTTTCTTACTTCATTATTTTTTTTGAACTGCAACAATTTTATTAAAACCAAACAAATACACAAACAAACTTCCTAGGTTGTAAGAGGCAACCAAGAGCAACAAGACACAAAACCAGTACAATGAAACAAGACCCACAAATACCAACCACTAGAACAAAAACAACAAGCACGAACCACAAAACCACGAATCACACGAACTAAACCATAAGCTATGAACCATTTGAGTTAATATCAACAACCACGAACCAATGAAGCCACAAACCACGGAACCACGAACTAAAAATCTACATAAACCTTTACAATGGTAGTTCTTAAGAATTCATTTTTCGAGTCTCGATTAATTTTTCAACATGAGTAGTTTATAAGTGTAAAAAAGAACATATAAAAACCGTTAGGATGTCATTTTGGTTTCATACAAATTTTAAGGTAAGAAACAAAATACTTGTAAACGAACTTCATGAAAGAGAGTGTTTTACAAAAACTCTCTCCAATGATAGTTCTTATAAAGAACTTTCCATTGAAGATGCTCTTAAAGGATGATTCTAAATGGTCTCATTATTTTGGTTTTAAATAACATATAAAATAAATTCATTTAAAATCACCCTTAAAAAATTGGTCCCACTGTTTGGTCTTAATTAAATTTCTGTTTGTTTCCACTTTCAGTATCTTAATCAACTTGCAGTTTCGACATACATCATATTTTGTTACAATAATCTTTGCAGGTATTTCTAATTGGCGTATGCATACCATTGTACATTGTCCACACGGTGAACCAACCATTGAACATATGGGACATAGCCGCCACAATTGTCTGCATCACGGGCATCATCTATGCCCATTTTGCAGACACACAACTTCACACATTTGTGACAAAAAATGAGAAGCTAAAAGAGGCCGGAAAGCCAATGGTGGCCAATCTTGATGAAGGTTTATGGTACTATTCTAGACACCCAAACTACTTTGGTGAACAACTGTGGTGGTGGGGTGTGGCCATCTTCGGGTGGAACCTAGGGTGCACCTGGGGGTTCATTGGCGCATTGGTTAATAGCTTGTGCTTGGCCTATGTCACCATACTTGTGGAAAGAAAGATGTTGAAACAAGAGTATAGAGTTGAAGCATATAAAATGTACCAAAGGAGAACTTCTGTGTGGATACCTTGGTTCAAGTTATCTACTAACCAAGTTCCTAAAGAAAAGGGTAGTTGATTAAAAAATGTGGGTGTTTTTTAGTTCATGGTATCTGGTATTTTTGGTCTAACAAGTCCATTGAGTCGGATATAAATGACAAACTTTTGGTCTCTCGATCTGCAGATGTGAAGTAGTCGACACAAAGTGTCTTATTGTGTGAAGTAGTCGTCACTTTGAGGGGGTGTTGTGTTTGATGAGTGTTTGTTGAAATGTAATTCCGTATCTATCTATTCTATATATAATTTATGAGTATGTTTATTGTCTATTATGTGAGATCATAGTACGTATAGCTATACTATCTTATAAAGCAGAGATAAAACTCTTGAATTTCGAGAGTATAATATCTGTGTAGCATCAAACATAAATTATTAATGTATTAAAACTACTAGTTTATATTTAGAGTTTTTGATTGAAAACATATCCTAAACAGATAGATGGAAGAAAAAGAGATGAAACTTGTGTCCATTAAAAAGGGTTTTTAAGACATTGGTTTCATATAATATGATTAAAGTTTCTATTTTGTTCAAATATAAATCAAATGTTAATTTTCTCGACGAGAAATTACATTAATTCTTAATTCTTGGTCTACAACAAAATTTTTCATCATGCTGCATCACACAAATAGATGAACACATATATAATACATCATCGGTCACATTTGAACCCAAGAGTTTGAATTGAGCTAACGACTATGTACTGTGGCATTCCGACTGCATCTTTTATTGAAACTCGGGTACATATAGAATGACATAAAAATATAACGAAATCACTTGTTTAATGCCATACGAATTACCGTTCTTTGATGGAACCAAACAATTCCTCAAATGTCTTTTTGGGAGCTTCGGTTCGAGCAACTATCTCCACGACTTTATAAGAAGATTGCGGATGAAGCAAGGCCTCAACCGCCACTTCGGCTACCTGGTCTCTAGATATGGATCCTTCTGATAGCGTATCCTACGTAAGAGAGACAAATAGTAAGATGCAATTACTATACGTAGCTAAACCAGGTAACATCTTGAGTTTGCTATCTAGTGGTTAAAGTCAACTCAGGATCATGGGTGACAAAATTTGTCAGACTGTTAACTTCAAGGTCTTGGGGGATTAATCAAGGTGCATATAATTAGGCCCAGAAGCATAAGGGAGACAAAAAATGATTCCACTACAGTTTGACTTTTGTGGTCAAACGAGCCAATTTTGGTATAATCGATCAGATTGAACGTAAACGAGCACACGACCGGACATTGTATGCGAAGGAGTACCCGTAACAAACTTTTAATGTTTAAAATGAAAATAAAACCATGTAATTTTTGAATTTGAAAATTGATTGATTTGACCATGAAAAGTCAAGTTGTGCTATGTTCCAAGATGGTTAGAGAAAAGGGTAGGATACTTCAGATATATACCTCTGGTTCCATGACGATGTTGCCGGTTGGTGGATCGTTTTTTAAGCCACCGGGCCTTATGATCGTGTAATCGATACCGGATTTTCGTATGTATTCCTCGGCTTTCAGCTTTGCCACCAAAACGAATCCGAAAACATTGAGGATTATGTAAGCTGGATTGAGTAACTGGCCCATTGCAGCACCGTTGACCAATATAGAACTTACGAGGATAAACTTATTCACGCCACCCTTCCTACACGCATCCACTAGGTTTACGGTCCCATAATAATCTACCTGAAACATAAGATTGTCCAAAATCACAGTATCAAGCCAAGTTTGGCAACTATAAGCTAACTTGTTTTTGAGGTTATTGAAAAACACTTGCTTTTTTTTTTACTATAAAATAGTTTATAAACTAGTTTTTTGAAACCCGGATTTTTTTATTCTCCAATTATGCCCATAACAATTTTCCAATTTACTCGGCAATGTGTACTTTTTGGTCATTTTACATTGCTATATAGCTTATAAGCCCGTTTTCACTAACATAATTACTTCAATAACTATCTTATCAACTACAAATTATTTTATTTGTCAATTGTCAACAACTAGTTTTTAAGCTTATAGTAAATTAGTTATTTTATTAGCCTAGAGCTAGTTTTTCAACCGGCAGTCAACTAGTTTCCCAAACCTTAGCTTCTATTTGCAGTAGTTATGCGTGTTAACGAGTCAAGTCGAGTAGCATATTATTTTATTTCAGCTCAAGCTTGAATTAAATAATTTTTCAATGTTAACGGCTTGAGCTTGAATTCCATGCTCGATTAATAAATTTGAGTTATACGTTATACCTAAAACTTAAGCTTTATAAGCTCGACATCTATATTTCTGTATCTTGATTGTATGATCTACGAACATATGAATACATTTTGACTTGAAAAACTACACTCGAATGATCGGCCCAGCTCAACTTGAAAAATTCGTTCAGACTTTTGATATTATAGAGCTCGATACATTAATATAAACAATCGAGATGGACTAGAAGTCCAGAACTATTAAGCTCGAGGTCGAGTAGCTTATTAAAACAAGCAAGTGTATGAATAACAGCAATAAAGTACCTTCCATGGAGCCAATAAGTCCCAAGAATACTGAAAACCAGTAGCACATATGACAGCGTCTGAATCATCACCAATGGCTTCCGCTAACTTATCTGCACCTTCAGTTACATCTGCTTTCACCTGAAATTGGTATGTACGGATTCCATTCAAACAAAATACACAAATGGTACTACCATCGATTAACATTTGGCTTCAAATAATTCGATTTTATACAACTTACCAATTGAAGATCTTGATTTTGAATACCGAAGGTTGTTTTAGCCTTATCGGTATCACGAACACCGGCCTTAACGGCAAAGCCCTTGGCCAGCAGCTGATCCACGATTCTCTTCCCGGTTTTTCCTGTGGCCCCAGCTACAAATATCTTCTTCTTCTTATTATTTCCATCTTCAACTTCCGCTTTAATTTCACTTCTTTCCATCTGAAAAACAACCAAATTGTCAACAAAGTTATGAAATTGGAACAAGTTGAAGCATAAATAAATGTATGATTTGAAGATTGTGAAGTGTACTTTACTAACCTTTGTTGAATTGAGGTGAAAATTGGGGGTTTTGAAGGGTGAAAGAATGGTATTGGAGAAGGGTTTAATGGAGTGATAGATAGAGGTTCTGCTGGCAAGGAAGAAAGGGGAAGAAGTGGCCATTGATTATGGCTTCTTTGATGTTTTTCAAGGTGTAGAGCTAATCTTTCATTGCTGACCGCCACATAAATTTTGGGGAATACGAGCTCGCCAACACACTCTTTTCAAAAGTTAGAGTAAATTATGGATGTGGTCCCTTATTTTGGTCCTTGAGTTTTACATACAACAACTAAATTGGTCCCTAACTTCAAAAAGTACATCGAGCATCCCTGAGATTCATGTTTTGCTTTGGATCTGGTCCCTACTCACTAACCCCGTTAAAAACTCAATTAAATAAGAGTACTTTTGTCTATAATGAAAGAAGAAGGGTCATTTATGATTCTGTTCTTTTACTTGTCTCCCTCTCTCTCGTTGTTACACGATTAAATAAGGGTATCACCACCACCACCACCCATCACCGCCATCTCCAAACCACCACCACCACCCATCACCGCCATCTCCAAACCACCACCACCAAACCACCATCACCACCACGATCCTTTTGCCAAAGAATTTCACCGCCAATATGCAAAAATCGAAAACCCAAACCCAGATCTGCAAAAATCGAAAACCCATTCCAAACTCGAAAATCGAAATCCTTTTGAGAAATTGAAACCCACCATCACCAGGTTCTTTTGTTTGAGGAACCCAAACCTAGGTTTCGTCGCATGAGAAATCGAAGCCCACCACCACATCCTGTTGCCTGAGAAATCAAACAAGGCGAAGGACCACCTAAAAGGGAGGGGTTTTGCCGATTTTGGGTTTGGGGAAAGGGGAAACGCCGAAACTGTGACCGGAGTAGGAAGGGGTTGTCGAAGTAGTCTGAGACAGTGGCGGGAGCACGGAGGTGGTCGTAGGAGATTGTTGCCGGAGGTGGTGATGTCGTCGGTGGGAGGAAACGGTGAGGATCAAGTCTTATCCTTTGGTTTATACAAAGAGTTAAAGAAAATTACAATGTGGTCCTTGAGGTTTACAAAAGTACCCTTATTTAACTGAGTTTTTAACGGGGTTAGTGAGCAGAAACCAAATACAAAGCAAAACATGAACCTTGGGGATGCTCAGTGTACTTTTTGAAGTTCAAGGACCAATTTTGTTGGTTTATGTAAACCTCAAGAACCAAAATTGTAGTTTACTCCTTATTTTTATTTATTGCATAAAGAAACTTGAGTTAATTACATACTTGGTCCCTGTGGTTTGGGCAAAATTACGATAAAGGTCCCTAAATCCTAATTTTCATGCCTACAGTCCCTGTGGTTTGTATTTCGTTACGATCAGGTCCCTTGCCCTAACTTTTGTTAAAAACAGCTGTTAAAAAAGGTAAAAGACAAAATTACCCCTAACCCTTTCCCTTCCATCTTCCCCAACCCCAAACCCACCTCCCACCACCACCACCACCTTCAACCCAATACCACCAATACCCACCACCACCACCTTCTTCAACCCAATACTTACCACCATCACCACCTTCTTCAACTCAATACCACCACCACCACCAACACCCACAACCACAACCACCACCACCACCACCACCACCACCTTCAGAACCCAGAATATTTAAAAATGAACATCAAGAACACTTCTTAAAAAAATTTACTGAATTTTCATTATATTTTATTACAATAAACAATGTTAATCTTTTTCAACAAATGAACAAGCCATGATTACGTAGGGAGAACCCTAAATCAAAAACCATAACTAAACTACAAATCTAAATCTAAATCTAAATCTAAATCTAAATCTCTATCAAAATCAAATATAAAAATATAACCCTAATATTAAAATTTGAAATCAAACCCCAAAAGGATGCACCTTCTTCAGGCGAGATGTTCGAATCCGGTTCATACTTGAAACCCAGATCGAAGGTTCGAGAGACACGAGAGAGAGATCTATGCTTCTGATTTCAAACGACGAACCTTGAATAAGTTGCAGATCAAACCACTTGATTTGGGGTTTACCTAGATCTGGCCTTGAAAACCGAATCTGGCCAACTACCCAGACGACAACAGTTTCAGATGAAGGAGATGGAGATGTCGTTAATAGGGTGGTGCAACGGCGGATCTGGAGGCCGGCGACGTGAACGAAGTTGAAGTGAGTCGAGTGACTGATCTGGAGGCCGGCGATGTGAACGGCGGTGGAGGCCGGCGATGTGAACGGCGGTGGAGGCCGGCGACGTGAACGGCGGTGGAGGCCGGCGACGTGAACGGCGATGGAGGCCAGCGACGTGAACGGTGGATCTGGAGGCCGACTAGTGGTGTGAACAGCGTGGAGGCGAGCGACGGAGGAGATGTATATGTCGTTTATAGGGCGGTGCGGCGACGGATATGGAGGCCGGCGACGTGAACGGTGGTGCAACGGCGGATCTGAAGGCCGGCGACATAAACGGCGGATCTAGAGGCCGACTAGTGGTGTGAACAAAGTGAGGCGGGCGACGGAAGAGGTGGCCGACAGCAGTGAAGGTGGCCATGGGTGCTGACGGTAGTGGTTGTGGGTGTGGCCGGCGGTGGAGGTGGCCATGGGTGCTGATGGTGGTGGTTGTGGCTGTTGGTGGTGGTGGTTGTAGGTGTTGGTGGTGGTGGATGTTGATGGTGGTGGTTGTAGGTGTTGGTGGTGGTGGTTGTTGATAGTGGTGGTCTTCTTGCTGGAAAAAAAGAAGAAGATGACCATGGGGGGTGGTCTCCTGGAATAAAGAAGAAGATGAAAAAGGGGTAGGTGGGTTTTAGGGGGGTGGGGGCCACTTGTTGTAATTTACTCTATTAAAACTTAAGTTTTAAATTTAATATAATATAATATAAATAATAAACTATTATTTTTCACCATTTAAGTTTTAATAGAAAATGAAAAATAATGAAATGACCAAATACCCCTGATCTAACGGAGTCTTTTAACAGAAGTTAGTGGTAGGGACCACGATCGTAACGAAATACAAACCACAGGGACCGTAGGCATGAAAATTAGGGTTCAGGGACCTCCATCGTAATTTCGCCCAAACCACAGGGACCAAATATGTAATTAACTCAAGAAACTTTAATATACATAGGCTTTTCTAGATTTCTTCCTTAAGGCAAATTTTTGTGTGTATTTGGTCCTTGAGGTAAACGACTGTCTATTTTATTCGTTAGGTACGGGAGCAAAATGAGGATTTCGTTATTATTTCAATTTAAACATTTTTTCACACAACAAGAACCACATCAATAATTAATGAAACTTTTTAAAGGTTTCCAGATCCGTTCTCTAGATCTTGATAAGCCTTCAATGTGAAACCTCCGACAACCTCCATCGTCGGTGAATTGCACCCGACTTCCCTTCATCGCTTTCTCTTTCTTGCTTGCGATTTTGCCGGTGACCCGAACCAAACTCTAGAAAGAGTGATGATTTGGGTTAGATGCGGAAATTTAAGCGACGTAGGCGAATTGATTTAGATTTTGTGAAAACTAATTCAACAAGAATCAAGTAGAAATCATTAGAGATTCAAACATGACCATGTTTATTGAATGTGAATCTCAATATACAAAGGATTCTCTCTCTAGGCTTACACACACACTTTCACTAAACGACTCTGTTAATGAATCTATAAGCCCATGACGCCTTTATTTAGTAGATGTCCTTATATGTAAATCCTGCCCAAAGCCCAATGTACAATACTGAAAAATATTATAATACAATATAAAAATTATTTTATAACTTTCAATACTTAGGAGTATTTTGGTCCTAACAAAAACTATCACATAGAATCATCTTTTTCCTCTTTCTTTCTTTCTCTCTCTCTCTCTCTCTCTCCACATAAGGCCAAATTGTTTTAACATTTTCACACAGGACATTAGAAACCTAGGTCTGACCACACACACGATGAATCAAAGTCAATGATGTTTCTTCTTCACATCATAAACCTACCTTCTTTTTCTTCCATTTTTTTGATTTTAAAAAATATATGAAATGTTATAGAGTTTTATGTCATATACTAAAAACATAAAGTTCAAGGGTTGCTTTGATCATTTTAAAAAGTTTAATCTTCAAACCTTTTCAACTTCATTCTTGAAGTGAAACCTCCAAACTCTTCGATATGCTAATTGGATCATGATTTGTCCTTCACTAAATCTCTTCTTCCTCCCCACAACTTGATATATTTTTCATTTCATAAACCCTTATTCTTTTACAAAATCAGTTTTTAGATAAACTATTTTCTTCCTCTCTATCACTTGATTTGTTTTTTCATTTCACAAACTTTTATTTTTCAACAAATTCATTTTTTCAGGTTTACTTCTAGATTATTAATGTGAGTATTATTTCTATAGAAGCTTTTTCCAATGGAATTAGGGGTTTGTTCTATAGGTGGGTTTACACCTGCCTAAATCTGTCAAGTTATAATATCTTAATCCTCAAAAATAACACGTTTCATATCTTGATATCAACTCATGAGTCCAGGGATCTATATTTTCAAAGACTGTAAGGCTGCGTTTGGTATGCTGGAATGTTTTTGAAGGAATTGGAATCCTGAGGAATTTAGAATCCTGAAGGAATTGGAATCCAATTCCATATCCTGTTTGGTTGGCATGAAATGGAATTGGAATCTAATTCCATAATCTGTTTGGTTGGTAGAAATGTCCGATGGAATTGGAATTCAGATATGCAAAATGACAGAATTACCCTCCTTTTGTTCTTCTGTCGAAGCGGTGGCGGCGGCCGGCGGTGGGTCGAAGCGGTCGGCGGTGGGTCGAAGCGGTGCCGGCGGTCGACGGTGGGTCGAAGCGGTGGCGGCGGCCGGAGGTGGGTCGAAGCGGTGGCGGCCGGCGGTGGGTTGAAGCGGTGGCGGCGGTCGGAGGTGGGTCCAAGCGGTCGGCGGTGGGTCGAAGCGGTGGCGGCGGTCGGCGGTGGGTCGAAGCGGTGGCGGTGGTCGGCGGTGGGTCGAAGCGGTGGCGACGGTAGGCGGTGGGTCGAAGCGGTTGCGGAGGTCGACGGTGGGTGGTAGCGGTTGCGGCAGTCGGCGGTGGGTCGAAGCGGTGGCGGCGGCGGTCGGTCGAAGCGGTTGCGGCGGTCGGTGGTGGGTCGAAGCGGTGGCAGCGGTCGGCGGTGGGTCGAAGCGGTGGCGGCGGTCGGCGGTGGGTTGAAGCGAAGTAGTAAGTTAGGGCATCTAATTGAAGGGTAATCTAGTAATTTGGCAATTCCCATGTCAAGGGATTTTAAAATCCTTCCATGTAACCAAGGATTTCAAATTCCTTCATATGAGGGATTTTAATTCCTTCCCCCAATTCCAATTCCCTTCTCTAAATCTTACCAAACGCAGGAATCCTTGGGAATTGGATTCCAATTCCTTCAGATTCCCAAGGAATCCTGCATACCAAACGCGCCCTAAGAGAATAATACTAGGATTTGATTGATATACCTGGATCCAAGTTCATACCCTAGACTAACAAATGGCAAATACAATCTTTAATCACTTTTCTCAAAGATAAGTTGCTAGTTGACACGCTAACAACAACACAAAAAAATAACTCATATGCTTTATTAATTGAAAACCCTAATAAAATTTAACATTCTACGTGTTTATATGCTTAATAGCAAAAATTCATCTAACTCCTAACATGTTAAATATTAGTTCATGTTAGGTTAACTAAATATATAACACAAGAAAGGTAGAAATCATTAATCAAGACAATGTTTTCTCGATCAAAATATGGAAAAATGAAATACTTCCTCCGTGAAGCTTAATACCCACGAACAATGGTTAAATCCTTGTTAATCTTCACTACATGATGTTTCTGTACCTCCAATCGCCACCAAATCCGCCAAGAAAAATCTTAAAATTTCCCTTAGCTGCATCTTTTAGGATCTTAGGGAGCGACACAACTTTCTATGCGACTATACTCACGGGGATAGTCACCCCAACTCGTGAGGAAACTTGTTGGGGCCAGTTTTTTACACTAAGTTCTACGTTTTGGCTCTCATTCTTCTCCACACGATACCATGGAGCTTTTCTTTACATCTCTACTTACATGGCAAAACTAGTCCCTTGCCTATACACATCTACATATAGCTAACAACTAACATATTTATCAAACTGGTTCATACCATTTACGTTTTTAGATATGTCAACTTGTGTGTTCGATGTCTCCATACTCCAACTTGAGGTGGAGACTTGGATTTGATTTTCGTTTGAAAGATTTCCATATCGCAAACCCTTATCCTTGCATAGCTTGATCGTTGTAGATCCAATTTGAGATAATTTAGGATATTTCATAAATAAGGTAAAGTGAGTAATTTAGTAGTTTTGTTTATTACAACTTACCAAAATATTTAATTAATAATAACTACCATATATATTACTTCCATCACCCCCCCCCCCCCCCAACTCTCCTAAAAAAAATAGAAGAAAAAGACATGACACATCTGTTTCATTCATATATTATAAACATCCGTTAGGCCATCCAGTGTTGACCCACTGCAACCCAATGGTTTCAACTGCCACATCAACGTCACATCAACTTTCCACAAAACTACCCAAAACTACCCAATTCATCCACTGTCGACCCACTGCAACCCACTCCATAAAAATTCAGTTTAATTAAAAATTCATTTTAATTAATTTAAAAAACAATTCTAATATTAAAAATAAAAATTAAAATAAAAAACTTACAATAAAATTAAAATTGCGATACTTAAAATATTACTAACATTAAAAATATTACTAACATTAAAAATTAAAATAAAAACCTTACAATAAAATTAAAATTGCGATACTTAAAATTAAAAACTAAAAATTGCGTTAAATCTAAAAAATTAAAAACTAAAAATCAATCGTGAGGCGGCCATCCGTATTTTTGTCGTAGCTTCTCTTTCATTTCCAACATTGTATATAACGCACCGCCCGAAAGATGCGCATGCGGCGATATGTAAAACCTATAATCTTGCCGTTTCCTTTTATCCTCCGCCTCCGATTCACGAAACATCAAATCTCTTTCGCGCAAGTCCAAGTCCCTTCGTTTTTTATCGAGTAATTCTCGAGATGTCGTGTTGAGCGTGGTTAACTCGTGAAACAACCCGGAGACGCTTTCGCTCGAGGCGCCTCCCGTAGAACCCGATGCCGAAGCCCTCGCCGCGTTTCTTCCGATGGGTCGTGGACGCCCCTCTTCGTCTTCGTCTTTGTTTTCGTCCTCGTCATCGACATTGAAAGGACCGTGTGCGTCAGAAGCGTCGGTGGTGGGCGTCCCGGAATCGGAAGTCTTTGATCGTTTGGGACGAGAGGTGGCACCTATGAGAGGTGTGCGCATGTATTTCTCGCACCCCTTGAGCACATCCCAAACATGTTCGTGATTAAAAGGCTTCTTGTGCTCTTCTTTGTAACGAAAGCGAGCCTTTGTTAACCAGTCGGAGTCACCCCCACCGCTTTTTCGATTCGATTTTATGTTGTTGTAGATGTTGGAAAATCTTGGGACAAATTTGCCCAACGATACACATTTGCTCCTTATTTGATGCACGGTGCGGTATTTTGGTGGGCATCCCGTGCGTTGCTCGAAAGATACTCTAACCGTATCCCAAAAATCATCTACATGAAAAAAATTAAAAGTTCGTAAGTTGCGTTATATACACAAAATGACATAATCAATATATAAAGATACCTTGCAAACAATTGTTACCTACTACGGAATCCTCCGACGTCGCCACCCATGCCTTCGCCAACTCAACCTCCTCCACGGTGTCCACGCTTTCAGCGGCGCCCGGTCGGGGAATTTTCTTTTCGCGTCTTTCGGGTCGTTGGCTTTGCCTTTGCCTTTGCTCGTACCCGATGGTGGTGGTGGGGATAGCGGTGTCGTTGGTTGCGTTTCGGGTACCTCATCAAATTCGGGCGAGCTTTCTTCCCTATCTAGGGGCTCGTTTATATTTGGCATCGTAGTCGGAGTTGATTGAGACGCCATGGGACTAGAATGAGTGAGCATTCCCGTAAACGATTGAACCATCAACGGTAAAAGATTACCATGGCTCATTCCGTAGTGCGGAACGTTGGTGTTAAAAAAATTCGGATCGTATACGGCGGCGGATGGCGGGATGACCCAATCCGTATTGCGGGCGAGATATGTGGGACTCGAAGTTGTCGGCATTTGTGGTATATATGAACCGGCGGAACTCAAAGTTGTCGGCGGGACTTGGGTTTGGGTTTGTCGGCTCGAACGTTTCCTTTGTTTCGGTGTCTTTTGTTTATCCATTTCGAAGAAGTGTGTAGAAGAATATGAATGTGTAGAAGAATAGGAATGTGTAGAAGAATATGAATATGAGTTGTGTAGGAAATGTTTGAATATAGGATAGTATATATAGTATTGAAAATTGAAAAAGAAAAAAACAAAAAAAAAAAAAAAACAAAAAGAGCCGTTGGTTACCATTGGGGGGTGGGGGGGGGGGGTATAACGTCTCTTTTCCACAACGGCTTCATCAAACCGTCCTCCACAACCCGATCATCATCTGCGGCGGTGTGGCTTCTTGAAGCCGTCGGCTTCATCACTACCCGATGCCATCGGGCTCATCCACAGCGTCAGCGGATGGCCTTAGGACTACCAAATCTCGTCGATACTCTAAAATTTAGTACACATAGAGGGAGGTTCATCTTGACACACCATGTTTCATTCATCTAGATATTATGCACATGTTCATACAAGTAATTGAAACTATTTTTTGGTTTTTTATGTATCAGTGCATGTCACGTATATACTATACAATTTTCTTATAAATTACTTGTATGCACATGTGCATCATCTAGATGAACAATGTTCATTTTTTTAATGTTGTTCCATGAACCTGACCATATATTTCAAATGAAAACAAGTTTCGGTTGCGCACATGATGACAAAGAAGAGGACACTGTGTCTAGACCTTGACGAGTTGTTGTTCATGTATCATTCAGGATGAATAATACAACATTCAGAATAAATAATATAAATATGATGAATAGTACATAATTCATGATGAATAATACATAGATCATAAATTCGTGTATTATTCAACATAAATATTATATGTCATCGTAAATAGTGCATCAACATTTACCTTCGTTATTTAACTGGAAAGCATTTCATTATTGTAATATTTAAACAATTGGTTAAACTTTCGGTTATCACAAGGTTTCTTTAACACGTTCAAATACAGAAAGATGCCGAATTTCATGAGTTCTAGAGGCCATGTTCAACCAAAACAATATATAACATATACACATGTAAAAGCTAGATTAATTTACTAATTATCTTGCTCTATGGATCCAGAATACATGTTGGAGTTATTATTTTCTGGGCTGCAACTATACATTCTGGATGCTCATATCAAGGTTTGAAAGCCGAGAATGCAACAACGGAGTTATGTCCGCCAGCACCAAATGAATTTGAAATGGCTGCATACCAAAAACGTTCTTGAATGAGTTAAACAAATCATGGCAAATGATGAACGAGGGAGAATTGGAAAACCAACTCACCAACGTTGATTTCATGTTGCTGCTTTCGATTTGCAATAGTATCAAATTCTATTCCAGGTTCTTGGTTCTACATATATACACAAAGTAAACATTGTTAGATTAATCGGTATTGTTTACAGGTCACGGGTCGGTATTTAGTTAGTTTTTATTTAGTGGGTCACAATTAGCCTTAAATATGCCCGTTGGCATGGACTTAGGAGAAAATAAATGGTCATGGAGAAGCGGCTGGAAATTAGGAGATTTAGGTAGTTTTCTTTATTTTGTTTTCCTATAAATTGTAGTAGCTTTACATTCCAAAAAGAAAGTAATTTGCTTTTAAAAGGATTTAAGTCTTCTATCGTGTTTCACTTCTCTTTCTGTTTCCTTCTTTCTTTACTTTTGTCAAATATATTTCAATCCCCTTGCTTTAAATAATATATCGATCCAAATTTAAACCAACAAACGTGAGAATCAATGAATAAGAAAGGGAAAAAGGAAGGATCACAAGCATCATGCACATACGAATTGATTAATGGTGGGATGCAACCATCCCGTTTGAATTGCTTTAATCGTGGCAATCGCTTCTAGACTTCCACATGCTCCCAAAGCATGTCCGATCATAGACTAGAACATAAACAAGAGCGTAACTAACGTTAGTATGGATCCAGTTAATCATGTTTCGGGGGTAATTACATATTTGGACCATATCGAATTGACCTTGGTAGCGTTCATCTTGATCCCTGAAGCATTTTTGAATACCTTCTTAAGAGCCTTTATTTCTACCGAATCACCAACTTTTGTAGAAGTTGCGTGTGCATTGATATAATTTACCTATATAACTAGACAAGATGATTTATGCATTTTGATGAATTCAAGATCTCCAAATGAAATATATATGAGGAAAAAGTGCAGCACCTCCTCTACCGACACACCGGCATCCAGAAGGCAGCTTTGAATGCATAACGAAAGGCAAAGCCCATCGGGTCGTGGACGTTTTATATGATAAGCATCACAATTTACTGCACCTCCCAAGTATTCCGCAAGAATTGGTGCATCCCTTTTCATTGCATGTTCTAAACTCTCCATCACCTACGAGAGAACAACAAAAAGATTCAAATCTAAGCACGAAGATTTGAATGCAAATGTGAAGACAAGTGAAGGTGGTGAAGTTACCAAAACTCCGGCACCTTCACTCAAAACGAGGCCATCTCTGTCTTTGTCCCACGGTCTAGATGCAGTCTTGGGACTATCATTTCTTGTAGACAATGGTGCGGCACCAGAAACACTTGCCAATCCTGCGGGAACAAGTGCGGCTTCGACACCACCAGCAATCATCAAATCAACCTTCCCTTCACGGATGTGATTTGCAGCTACACAAAAGCATAAATTGGAGGTCGCACAAGCAGCTGAAATGGAGTGGTTTGGTCCCATTAAACCAAGATCCACTGCAAGCATGGCAGGACCCATGTTTGGTAGCATATAAGGTGCCGTAAATGGTGTGAGTTTCCGAGGACCTCTATCTATGAGACACTCCACACCATCTGAAAACACGGTTAAACATCCCAATGCCGATCCAACAAGCACACCAGCACGATCCTTATCAATCTGCACATCATCCAAAAATAACTCGTCGTCGGTTCAATACTTAGAGACATGAAAAAGTGATTGAATTACATACCGTGGAACGTGCATCACTACTACCAAGACCAGCATCTTCAATAGCTCTTTTACCCGCAACAATGCAATATCGTTGACAATCGTCAAGTCTCCGATCATGTTTAGCATCAATATAGCCTTCCGAGTTGAACCCGTGAATCTGACCACCAAAGCGGGTTTC
Organism: Centaurea solstitialis; assembly: GCA_030169165.1. Lineage (NCBI taxonomy): Eukaryota > Viridiplantae > Streptophyta > Magnoliopsida > Asterales > Asteraceae > Centaurea > Centaurea solstitialis. The sequence continues at coordinate 81,720,509 of CM058042.1, read as the reverse complement.
GAACTCTGAAGTGTCGAATTTATCTATTAATGTGATTCCGCTATCTCCGGCTAAGAGCCTATCATAGTATTTATCAACGTCATTTCCAAACACCGAGACGAGACCCATACCAGTAATGACGACTCGTTTTTTTGGATCTTTCTCCCGTTTAGGGAGGGTGGCTGACGCCGATACTTCGCGGCGAGTGGCGGTTGTGGTGCGTGCTGGTTGTTTGACGATTAAAGGTAAAGAGCATCTAGGGAATGGGTTAAGCAGGGACACCGGGATAGCCGTTGTCTGAAGAAAAGCTTGAGCTTCCATTATTTTGTAGAGTTATCTATGAAGAAGATTATGAAGCTTTGGACTCGATACATGCATATACATACATATATATATATATATAGGGTGACTTCAAATGTGAACCACTTTTTGGTTGTGAACGTGAGCACAGCCGAGAGCACGACATGTGGCGGATGACTAGGCGCCACGTCAGGTCCACGGCGGATGACTAGGCGCGATTCATGGGAGGGCATTGAATTAAAGGGGGGACCACACTCAAAGCCACATTTATTCACTAGTTTCCGCCACGTGCCGCGCTCTCGGCTGTCCTCACGTTCACACAACCAAAAAGTGGTTCACATTTGAACTTTCCCATCTCTCTATACATGTATATATATAGGGTTAGGTTCAAATGTGAACTCAATTTTGATTGATGAACGTGAGGACGAATCTCAACCACACATCTTCTTTGTGAAAACCCGTGAGAACCGATTAAAAAATATTTTTTTTAAGATTTTTCTCCATCAAATATTAGCATTGATATATTGTTTCATAGGGGTGGGTTCAAATGTGAACCACTTTTTGGTTGTGAACGTGAGGACAACCGAGAACGCGACATGTAGCACATGACTAGGCGTCACGTCAGATCCACGGCGGGTGACTAGGCGCGATTCATGGGAGGGCATTGAATTAAAGGAGGGGACCACACTCAAAGTCGCCACGTGTCACGCTCTCGGTTGTCCTCACGTTCACAACCAAAAAGTGGTTCACATTTGAACTTTCCTCTTGTTTCATATATATATATATATATATTTTCATAAGGTGAATATCATCCATGAATTGGTTTCATAATATCAATAAAAATGTTGTATATTTTCGATTCATAATTAATATGAATAAATATTTTATTTTTTGCATGGATGATTCTTGCATTATGAAAAAAAATATGTGAAACAATAGTTAATATCATAGTATTTGATAAAAGAAATCGTAAAAAAATATTATTTTTTAGTCGGTTTTCACTAATAAAATAGTTTCATTTGATTACTCTCCTAGAATTAGGTTCAAACAAGAACAAAACCAAATTGCAAGAATGAAGGAACCAACAAATCACACGTGATTTTGTGCATGGACGCCCACTCGCGGCTCACCAACTCGCCTTGTCGGAGAGTGGCCTACACACGCTTTTTCCATCGCAACACAAAATCACATGTGATTTCCTTGGTTCCTTTGTTCTTGCATATTGGGTTGTTCTTGTATGAACCTCCCTCTACTCTCCTATATACATATATATATATATATGTATGTTCAAATGAGAAGTGCTAAAAAAGTACGAAGTAGATAAGTGATCTCAACCATTGATACGGTTGAGATCCTAGTTGACTAGTCTAAGATTGCGGTTTTGACGAGTCAAAAGCCGCAATTTTTTACTAGTCAAAGTTCGGTGGGACGGGATTCACGGATGGTAGAGGTCAAAGTCGTCTTTATTAACCGGATGAGTGATGAAGATCTATTCTCTACTTCGTATTTTTTTAGCACTTTTCATTTGAACCAAATAGTGTATATATATACATAAAAAACACCGAAATATGAAACAATTTCAACAAAAAGTGATTCATATAATATAATTTCGTCATGTTAAATAATTTCATGAACCAATTTCATCATATGATCGTCCTTTTAGCGAAGTTCACAAGTTTACACAAAAATTATGGTTCACCAAAGAAAATCCATATATATATATATATATGTGTATAGAGTTTCAAATAAGAAGTGTTAAAAAAAAGAGAGTAGAGAAGTGATCTTAACCAATCATTCGGTTATAAAGGCAACTTTGACCGGTTACGGTGGACGCGATCACGGAGGATTGACGCGATTCATGGAGAGTAAAGACGATTAAAGGAGGGTGACCCGGTCAAAGCCGCCTTTATTGACCGGATTAGTGGTGGAGTTCACTTCTCTAGTTCTCATATTTTAGCACTTCTCATTTGAACCTAATACTATATATACATATATATATATATATAGAGAGAGAGAGAGAGAGAGAGAGAGAGAAAGAGGGAGAGAGAGAGAGAGGGAGAGAGAGAGAGAAAGAGAGAGAGAAATGTTTAAATAGAAACATAACTTTTTAAGAGAACGTAAGAAACTATCTCAGTCACTCATCCGATCAATAAAGGCGGCGCGGTGGTAGGTAACATCCTTGCGGTATCCAGCTCTTGACCAATGAATGTCTAGCCCAGCGGTGGTAAGTAACATCTTTGCGCTTGCCTTGAAAGATAGGTTGGCGCGGGTTCGAACCCCGCTTGGTACAAAAAAGGCCAAAGGCCTTATAGACCTCTTCTGCGGTATCCAGCTCTTGACCGGTCTGCGGGTCGGTTCAGGGACGAGTCCTGGGTTGGCCTTCGGGTCGGCTCATGGCGCGGGGATTAGTCGGTGCCCGTATGGATCCGGATACCCCCGGAACGCGTGTGTGAGTTAAAATGTTGTTCAAAAAATAAAGGCGGCTCTGACCGGCCTTCCCCCCCCCCCCCCCCTTTTAATAATCTTTACACTCCCATGAATCGCGTTAATCATCCGTGATTCACGTGCATCATAACTAAAGATGAATGACTGAGATTGCTCCTCACATTTTTTTTAAATTAATATATCACACACACTCTCCTACGTATTTTTAGTTGTAAACGTCAACTTTAACATTTGTATTAATATGTAACATGTTATTGTTTATTGTAAAATTTTTATCACATTTTATAATAATGTAACTCTAATTTTTTTTTTTGGCTTTGAACGAATATAATGTACTTTAAATCAAAATGTCCAAAAAAGTTAAAACTGACACTGTTTGCAATTGCGTAAGAAAATGAAATTAATTCTGCTTTTAATAGACAATTGGATATTACTATATTATATTCTTTTTAAAGAAAGAAAAGAAAAAGTGTATGTTAATTCAATGGGTTTATGACTTATTTGGGTAACTAACCATTTCATTTGTATATATATTACTAAAGAACTAATTTTTGTACTCAATATACCATTGAACTCTTTTTGACTGTACACATAATACCATTGCAATAGGGAATAGCCTGTAAACTACCGGTAAACCACCACCACCACCACCACCACCACCACCACCACCAAAACCACCACCTTCAAACCATCACCACCACACCCACCACCACCAAAGCCACCACAGCCACCACCACCATACCCATCAACATCATCGTTTCCACCCTACCATCTTCAATCGCCATCACCACCTCCGATCATCATCATCATCCGTTTGTCGGCAAATTTCCGGCAACATCACCATCTCCCACTTATATACACGCACACGCACACCGGTCACCATCACTGTCACCAGATCTGATGAAATTCAAACCAAATCGAGACCAGGATCTGATGAAATCGAGACCAAATCGAGACCAAACCAAGACCAGATCTAATGAAATCGAGACCGAACCGAGACCAGATCTGATGAAATGGAGACCGAACCAAGACCAGATTTGATGAAATCGAGACCAAATGGTGATGGTTGTTGGTGGAGGTGCTGATGAAATCGAGCTCTGTAGTGATGGTGATGGTTGTGGATGGCGTCCACCGACGATGCGGAGAGGTTGTAGGTGGCAGTCGCCAGCGATGGGGGTTACGACGTTCACGGGGGTGGTGTTTTGGTGGTGGGTGTGCTGGTGGTGTTTTGGTTGTGGTGGTGGTGATGGTTTGAAGGTGGTGGTGGTGTTTTGGTAGTGGCTGTGGTGGTGGTGGTGGTGGTTTGATGGTGGTTTACCGGTGGTTTACGGGCTATTATTGCAATGGTATTATGCGTACAGTCTAAAAAAGTTTAATGGTATACTGAGTACAAAAAATAATTCATTAGTAATATATACAAATGGAATAGTTAGTTACCAAAATAAGTCATAAACCTTAATTCATTATTACAATGAAGATTTACAAGACTTCACAAATATCTAAATATTTTAATAAATTCTTTTATTACTTAAAGTTTATGAAATCAATAAATTATATATTTTATATAAATATGCTAAAATAAAATAATGATGAAACGCATTTAAAAATCCTAACAAATTTATACTTTTCAAATAATTAAAGTGTTCTAGCTCTTAGCTTTTTATTTTTTTCAAGTAATTTCATTTATAAGAACCAATAGAACAATTTATTTCAAATGTGTTTTTGAATAACTTGTAAATACATTTAAAAGCTTCATAGAACTGATTGTAACAAATATATATCTAAAAGAAATTGACTATTATTTAATACTATATATAACTTTATGTTTATTTAAGAATAAAATTCATTTTTGGTCCCAAACATTTGTCACTTTCAATAGTTTTCGTCCCTCGACTTTGTTTTAGCAGATTTGTCCCTCACGTTTGACGCCTCGCAACGATTTTTGTTCTGCATCCAAATGGCCTTTAACTTTTTCTATTAAGTCCAACTTAATAAGAGCTATTTTAGTTATTTTACCTTTTCATTCAATTTTTATTAAAAGCAAAAAGTAGTAATATTATAATAGATATTACACACACATGGACGATGAAGCCCAACTCTCCACCGGTCTCTCGCTCTTCCCTACAACCACTGATCTTCGACATTGATCACTTTTGCTAAGATCCATCTTCAATGCTCATCTTCGTTGATTCCTTTCCTCTAGTTTCTCCTTCACAAACGATAGGTAAAATCGTAACCCATTCTAGAAACTATTCAAGTTTTGATACTTACGTAATGGTTTTAGGTTTAATGGTCAAATGGTAGGTGTGAAGTGCAGAGATGATGTAATCTTCGATTTTGATTGCAAATATCGAACTCTTCCTTATCATAGTGGATCTTTTGTGTTCCAGCCTCGAACGATGAAGATGGATGGAGATGTGAGGCGGATGGGATGAAGGGGTGTGGATTGTGGTTTAGAATAAAAAGTGTATTTTAATATATATATATATATATATTAAATGGCGTGAGGTGTGGTGTGGCGTTGTGGTGACGCCAAGCCTCAAGCCTTAGGAGCCATGATGAAGCCATGGCGTTTTCAAGGCATGACTTATGGCGTCAAATTTATAGTTTATATAAAATATTATATATAAGAGCATAAGTTTGTATTGTTATTCAATGGGTTAATAGTAATAGCAAGTTAAAATTAGGTTATATATTTAAAACTAACAAATAAACTTTAAAAGCGTAAAGAACAATCAAATATCGCATTAGAAGAACTACACAGTAGGCCAAGGCGTGCCATGGGCATAACGTGATGTGAGACTCAAGCCTTGAAGCCATGGCACGCCATGGCGGCTACGTGGCGAGTTTTTTAGGACAATGATATATATATATATATATTAAAATATATATGTATGACACTTTATATATGTTTTATTAAAAAGAGAAATAGAAATGAGTAAAATACCATTCATTTAGTTGGACTTAATGGAAAAAGTTAACGAGCACTAAGAGGAGGGACACAAATAGTTGCTAGGTGTCAGATGTAAGGGACAAGTCTATTAAAACAAAGTTGAAGGACCAATATCATTGAAAATGACAAACATTAGGAATCAAAAGTGAACTTTATTCTTTATCTAAATTAAAGTAGTCCATTATAAAATTTTCAACATTCTAATGTGATATAGTTCCAAAAAAAATGTCAAAAAACTTGTGAAGTCTATATACATTTCAAGTTCTTTTAAATAAGCTATTATATGTTGACAAAAATAATTTGAATAAATAGCGAGAAGTCGTATATGACGTTTAATTTATTACCATTAAACGTCCTAACACATTAAATTTGAGAGTAGATTGCCGCCACTACATATTTGATTAGACATAGCCAAAGGGGTAGATTTATTCAATGATAAGGAGGGCAAGTGCCCTTAATGAGTTTTAACTTTCAAAATGTAAAAAACAATGTTTCCTTTTATGAGTCATTTCCTAAGTGCCGAATGTGTGCCTTTTTTTGTTATTTTAGAGTAATCAAGTGTTTGATGTAATATATTGTGATTTACTTGAGATAGATTAAAGTGATAAAGCAAACAATGCGAGTTAGGAGAGGTACAAAATACACACTCACAAACGTCCCTCGTGTCACCTTAGATCCTCAAAAGGGAGGGGGTCAAAGGGGGGGGGGGGTGCGTGCCCCACTATGGCGTCCAAGGGATAGCGCCCCTAGTGGTGGTCGGATTTCAGAAGGTTGGAAACCTTCTTGAAGTTGTTCCTCAACTTGGTAAAATTTGGACTAAGTATAGTTACGAGGTAGTGTAATTTCATCTTTTGAGGCTTATGCTTAGAGCTCTGAGTTTTGGCTCCAATTCCTAAGTGTCGAGGATCAGAGATTGCATTCCTTACGATGAAAGCCAAATCTGGTCTTTTAGGACCTTAGTTTCATATCATCAAAGCCTTCAATCATTATAATTAAAGCCTCTGTTGATCTCAAAGCCTTCAATCATTATAATTAGAGCCTCTGTTGATCAGAGCTCATGACCTTGTTTGTGAGGTTTTTGACTTAGAGTTTCTAAACTAAATGTAAATGTTTCCTAATCTAGCTTATCCGTAAGTAGTTTAACTATTGTGTAGTTACATATTAACTGTCAAATTGCCCATAAACATCAATCTCCCCTATAAATACATATATGGTTGATCTGGTTAGTGCGTGTGTATATCAGTATATGTGTATATGTATATATAAACTTGGGTTCATGTAACATCAAACTGTTTTTGTGACACTGTGAGACAATAAAATAACAATAGAATTTTCGCAGCAAAACATTGTGGAGGTATAGAAACCTCGGACCTTACAGCAGAAACACTATGCATATTATCCTTCACATGGTTTATTGTGAAGGTTTACTTTTACTTTTATGGTATCACGGTGTGTGTATGTGTGTATGTATATATATATAGTATTAGGTTCTAATGAGAAGTGCAAAAAAAATGAGAAGTAAAGAAGTGATCTCCACCACTCATCCGGTCAATAAAGGCGGCTTTGACCCGGTCCCCTCCTTTAATAATCTCTAACCTTCCATGAATCGCGTCAATCCCCCGTGATCGCGTCCACCGTAACCGGTCAAAGCCACCTTTATTAACCGGATGAGTGGTGGAGATCACTTCTCTACTTCGTATTCTTTTAGCACTTCTCATTTGAACCTTTCTCTATCTGTATGTATATATATATATATTGGTATTAACCATTGAATGTGTGAATAATTCAAATAGTATCCAACCAAACCTCTTGAGACACGTTCTTATCACCTACCTTAAGAGCATCTCCAATGGGTAACACCATTTTCTACACTCAATGTTAAAAATAGTGTAAAAAGTAGTGTAAGATTTAGTGTTACTACTAAATCTTCTCCAATGGGTAACACTATTTTTTACACCAAAAAAATAGTGTGAAAAATAGTGGTACACCAAATTTGGTGTTATACTATTCATCACGCTAAATTTGGTGTGAAAAGTAGTGACCCCATTGGAGATGTGAATAGTAACATTTACACCAAATTTGATGTTTAGTGTAAGATTTAATGACCCCATTGGAGATGGTCTAAAGAACATGCATCAGATTTGTAGTAACTAGTACTCTAATACCATTATAGACAAGTCTCCAAATATAAACATAAATACTTGGAGAAATTAATACTAAAAAGATGGTTCATATTTTTTCAATTGTACTTTCTTTTGGCGTTATCACATTCTTGTAAATAGTGGTTTTGTACATGGACAACCATTATCGCATTCTTGTAAATAGTCAGCGTTCTCGTTTGAACCCGTCCTATATCTAGAGGTGGGTTCATACGAGAATAATGTTAATTTAAGAAAACGCGAGTACGATTCTCAGCCACCCATTTTTTCTTATGGTAGACGCGATCACGGAGAATTGACGCGATTCATGGAAGGTGGAGAATTGAAGATGATTAAAGGAGGGACCCGCTCAAAGCGTCTTTATTGACCGAATGAGTGGTTGAGAATCGTCATCGCGTTTTCTTAAAAAGTTGTCGTTCTCATTTGAACCTTTATATACCGAGGGAGTTTCAATTGCAAACCATAAAAAACGTGCAAACCGTGCAAACTCATGGTTGCACACGTAAAATCGGTGAAATTGATTCATGGAGTTGTTTAATATGATGAAAATGTTTCATAAACATCAAATTTTGATGAAATTGTTTCATATTTTGGTGTTTTTTATTCATATGAAATTTTATGAAACTTTTTTCTCGTTTTTGTGAAACTTTTTCATTTCTACGTAAATAAACACCAAAATATGAAACAATTTCATCAAAATTTGATGTTTATGAAACATTTTCATCATATTAAACAATTCTACAAAAGATTTTTCATTGATTTACGTGTGCAACCATGAGTTTGCACGGTTTGCATGTTTTTTATGGTTTGCAATTGAAACTCCTCTATATACCTCTATATACCTCTATATATATATATAGAGGGAGGTTCAAATGTAAACTCTATATTTCGTGTAAACTATGTAAACCCATCGTGGCCCTTGATCAAAAAATCAAAGGAGGATATGGATTCATAGAAAATATGGAAATGTGAAATATATGGTAAGTCAATGATTATGGAAATATGAAAATGTGAAATATGGAAACGTTTTTGAAAATCAATGGTATGGATTGGTTTACATAGTTTACACGAAATATAGAGTTTACATTTGAACCTCCCTATATATATATCTATATATATATATATAATATAATAAACTAATTCAAAAACAAAATAAAAAATCAAGGGTTAGGATTGGGTGTGTAACAATTAGAGGTTGTTCATTTGATTTTCCTTATTAGCCGCCATTTTCTGCACCCAAAGACTAAAGATCTTCTTGATTTCAATTTTGATTTAAGAGCTCGTCAAAATCTGGAATGTGTTCGCTAAATTTCTGGCTTCAGGTGGTTGGAGGATTTTGATAAGGGATGATTATGCTACAAAATAGGAGATTATTCTTTTTCATTTTTTAATTCACCTAGACAATCTGACTTATTTGGGATTTTGACGCCTATACCCATGGGGGTACCCCCACTTTAGACATATACCCATTATCTCTCTCTCTTAGCACCTCATACCCCCACAATGCCGTTATGAAGTTCGTTATAACGGCCTTAACGCCGTTATGGTGCCGTTATGTTGGTCAAAGTGCGTTATGTTGGTCAAACGTTTTTGTTTTCTAGCAAATGCTGTCATAACGGCGCCATAACGGCGCCATAACGGCGCCGTTATAACGGTGCGTTATGGAGACCGGTCAAACTTGGAATTTTTTTGTCTTTTAGCTGAAGGACCGTTATAACGGCGCCATAACGGCGTTAAGGCCGTTATAACGGCGCCATAACGGCGTTAAGGCCGTTATAATGGTCCTATAACGTCGTTTTTTGTTGACTTTGTCTGGTCAGAGCTGAAAAGTGCGTTATAACGGTCCCATAACGGCATTGTGGGGGTATGAGGTGCTAAGAGGGAGAGAGAATGGGTAAATTTCCAATGAGGGGGTACCCTTATGGGTATAGGCGCCAAAATCCCGACTTATTTACCCTCAACATGGTCCCACGCGTATCTTTTTGAGGATACTAATTTTGCATAATTGCATTTTGGCCCCTATCTTTTTTGACGGTAGGGTTAAAGAATCAAGGGTTAGGATTGGTACTCAAGGTGTGTAATAATTAGAGGGTGTACATTTGATGCTCACTTCAACTTAATTAGTCGGTTCTCCTTTGAGGCGCTACGGACTTCATCTTTCTAAAAACCCACTTTTTATAGCTTTCTAAGAACCCACTTTTTAAGGCATGATGGCCGTTCATATCAAACATTTTTGATGCAATTTCCCTTAAAATCACCAAGTCGGATCAATAGAGAACAAGAATACGGAATAGGAAGCGTTATTCAGAAATTAATCAGAACCAAAAACTGTCTTTCATAGAATAATAATACCCTAATTTATAATACTAAGCTAAAGGAATAAACTAGGAAACGTTTGAAGATAAACCTAATCTTGGCAAATAAAACTAAAGATAAATCCTAAAGATAATCTAGGCAATAATTATCAAATAAAACTAAAGATAAGTCCAACTAAAACACAACAGCAAATTAATCCACACAACAGCCTAATCTGCTGGTGGGTGTCGACTTGGGCCTGGTTCGTCCGGGTCTGGTTCGTTCGGGTCAAGCGGACCATCTGCATCATTCTCCCCCTCTTCGAAAGGACTCGTCCTCGAGTCCAACGGATCATCAAGCTCGGGAATAAACGGGGACAAATCAGCTACATTAAAGGTAGCAGAAACATTATAATGCCCAGGCAAGTCTATCTTATACGCGTTGTCATTAATACGCTTCAGAACCTTAAACGGACCATCCGCCCGAGGCTGTAACTTGCTCGACCGACCGCCGGGAAAACGTTCTTTGCTGAGATGAACCCACACGAGATCGCCCTCTTGGAACACAACTTTCTTTCGCCGCACATTGGCCCGTCGCTGATACACGATGTTATTATTAATGATTTGATCCCGAACCTGTTGATGTATGAGCTTAATCTGTGCTGCCCGGTCTTCTCCTTCCGTACTAAAATACTCTGTGGCCGGCAAAGGTGCAAGGTCTAAGGGTGTAAAGGGATTTCGCCCATAGACAACAAGAAAAGGACTCATTCCGGTCGAGCGTTGCGTGGACCTATTGTAAGCAAACTCGGCCTGAGGCAGAACTAAATCCCACTGCTTCGGATTGGACCCAACCAGGCTACGCAACAAGTTGCCCAAACTCCTATTGGTAACCTCAGTTTACCCATCGCTTTGTGGGTGATGTGCGCTACTGAAATTGAGACGAGAACCCAGACGTTTCCACAAGGTTCGCCAAAAGTGTCCTACGAATTTTACATCGCGGTCGGACGTCAAGGTCTTCGGTACCCCATGTAAACGCACGATTTCGGTGAAATATAGCCGAGCAATTTGACTAGCGTCATACGTTCTAGCACATGGGATAAAGTGGGCCATCTTAGAAAAGCGGTCGGGAAAATACGTTTTCACCAGTAAGTTTGAAGGATTTAAAGAAACGAACTTGGTTGATGTGTAGATCACTTTCGAGGCTAATTAACCCTCAATCCAAGAATTTCATCGCACCGCTTGAATCTAGAAAATACGAACATTTTATATGGAGCACAGAGTAAACTAGAGCACTGCTTCATAGTAATTAATGAAGTTATGATGTTAACACGCGAGTTGAAGGTCGATCCTTGGAAATTAATATGCATGCATGGATTGTAAACATGCATGGGATTCAGACGCTTTCAGATTATGGCCATTGGAAATTAACTCAAGGCAGCATGTGCTTTAGCTGTCGGTGAATCTTGTCGGGATTAGTCCGGCCAAAGCCTCGGATACCCTTTAAAAAACATGCATGGGATCCTAAGAGTAATAGATGAAGCCCAAACAGCTTCAAGGTTTTGAAAATGGCTACATAGACGTAGAAAGGAAATGTCTTTATAGGTTAGATGTGCCTTTATTGTGACAAGTAAGAAAAATTGAAAAGTGCATCAATTAGATGCCAATAATATGGTAACTTGTAACGTTTAAGGCCTGACTTACATGTATCAAATACAAACTATACAAACCATTAAATTTAGAAATATTAGAATAATTTATAGACAATTATCATGGTTCATTAGTTAAAGTGAGATATATATATGAAATTCATTTTAACAAAATTTATTATAATATGTTTCTACTAGAATTTTAACATATAGAATCTGCTTACGACACAATAATACATAATGCAAAGTAACCAATATCCAACCATATATTACAAGGGCCGGTTGCTCCACATTATTACTGATATCAACGTTGGCTGCAACAATACATTCTGAATGATTATATCAAGGTTTGAAAGCCGAGAATGCAACAACGGAGTTGTGTCCACCAACACCAAATGAATTTGAAATGGCTTCATATGAAAAACGTCTGAATTATTAAGTTAACTAATCATGGCAAATGAACAATAGAAAAATGGAAACAAACTCACCAACATTGATTTCATGTTGTTGCTTTTGATTTGCAACAGTGTCGAATTCTATTCCCGGTTCTAGGTTCTACAAATATGCAAAGTAAACTTGAGAATCAAATAACAAAGGAGGGAAAAGGTAAGCATCACTTACAATTTGGTTAATGGTGGGATGCAACCATCCTGTCTGAATTGCTTTAATTGTGGCAATGACTTCCAAACCTCCGGCTGCTCCCGCACCGTGTCCGATCATAGACTGAATACAATTAGAAAAGAAGATAATTCCAATATATATGTATATATGGAGTTAACGTTACGGGATAATATAGACCATGATGCATGGTTCACCTTGGTAGCGTTTATCTTGATCCCTGCAGTGTTCTTGAATACCTTTTTCAGAGCATTCACTTCAGCCAAATCGCCAGTTACTGTGGATGTTGCATGTACATTGACGTAATTTACCTCCTCTACCGACACACCAGCATCCACAAGGCTCTTTTGAATGCATGATGAAACACAAAGCCCATCGGATCGTGGACTCATTATGTGGTTAGCATCACAATTTACTGCACCTCCCAAGTATTCAGCAAAAATTGGTGCATCCCTTTTCATTGCATGTTCTAAACTTTCCATCACCTGCATAAAAAGCAAACAATTCATTTAAATATATGAAGCTAGATGAACTCTATCCAAAATTGTATGTTTGTCACCCCATCATCATTGAATGTTGTTGTAAAATGAATCAATAGATCACACTGATCCATGTATGTGTATATATAACTTGTAGGTCCATGAAGTTACCAAAACACCAGCACCTTCACCTAAAACGAATCCATCTCTATCTTTGTCCCATGGTCTTGAAGCAGTTGTTGGATCATCATTTCTAGTAGACATTGCTCCACAAGCAGAATAACTTGCCAATACTAAGGGAACAAAGCAAGCTTCGACGCCACCAGCAATCATCAAATCAACCTCCCCTTCACGGATATGCTTTGCAGCTGCACAGAAGCAGTAATTGGAGGTTGCACAAGAAGCTTGAATGGAGTAGTTTGGTCCCATGAAACCAAGTTCCATAGAGAGCATAGCAGGACCCATGTTTGATAGCATATTAGGTGCCGTAAATGGTGTAAGTTTCCGAGGACCTCTTTCTTTGAGGCACTCCACACCATCAGAAAATACGGTAACACCTCCCAACATTGATCCAATAAGCACACCGGCACGGTTCTTATCAATCTACAAATCATATTAATGTAATGTAACCAATAGGTTCATATTTAGAGACATGAAAAAGAGTATGAATTACATACCTTGGAGCGCTGATTACTATCCAGAGCAGCATCTTCAAGAGCTTTTTTCCCTGCAACAATGCAATATCGTTGACAATCATCTAGTCTCCGGTTACTTTTGGCATCAATGTAGCCATCTGAGCTGAACCCACGAATCTGACCACCAAATCGGGTGGGGAACTTTGAAGCATCGAATTTATCAATTAACGTAATTCCACTCTCTCCGGCTAAGAGCCTATCGTAGTATGTATCCACGTCGTTTCCAAACACGGAGACAAGACCCATACCCGTAACCACGACTCGTTTTTTGGGATCTTTCTCCTGTTTCGGGGCGGTGGCGAAGGCTACTACTTTGCGGCGTGTGCGTACCTGTGATTTGACAAATACCGGTAAAAAGTGTTTGGGGAGTGGGTTGATTAGGGGGGGCACAGAGATAGTTGTTGTCTGGAGAAGAGCTTGAATTTCCATTGTTTTTGTACGAAGTTATGAAGATGGTGAAGCTATGGAACTGATATATGTACATATATATACACACATATTCCTCCAACCATCTTTGACTCACCCTCTGTCTGAGGAGGACTCTAGTACTTTTAAGACTTTCTATCAAAAAGTTGTTATTAAAGTTCAACCTTAAATTATTATTGGGACAAGTTTACCAGAGTGTATCTAACTTGTCACCAAAAGTTATTGTATGTACTGAACTTGAAAAATTACCTTTTGACGTATCAAACTTTTAAAAAAGTTCTATTGTATGTATCCAACCTGTTATAGCACGTTACCTGCTGATGTGGCACCGATTTTAGTGACATGGCAGGTGACTAGATGCTGAGTTGTGTTTTTGTGTTATTAAAATAATTCCAAATTAAATTAATATAAAAAAAATAAAAATAAAAAACCTAAGATGCTTCTTCTTCTTCGTATGGACTTCCAGAAACCATCCCCAATGTACTTCGTATTTTTTATTTAATTTGAAAGTCCAGAAACCATCCCCAAAGCATCGAAGTACTTGTATTTTTGCTTCTTCGCCGGTCGGCCACTTCTACAACCATCCCCGCCATCACCGCTGGCCACCTTTACCACCATCATCAAAGGCCGCCACAATCAGGACCTCCGATCACTTCGTCAGATCGCCGCCGGCCAGTCATCTTCGCCGTCCATCGCCGCCGTCGCCGTCCAGCCATCGTCGCCGTCCATCCATCGCCGCCGTCCAGCCATCGTCGCCGTCAAGCCATCGCCGCCGTCCAGCCATAGCCACCGTCCAGCCATCGTCACCCCTAAACCCTCACGCCAAGGTTTGATTTAGGGTTTTTGATTCTGTGTTAGGGTTTGATTTTTAGGAAATTTAGGGTTCATGAGATTGAACATTCATATTTGGGATTTTTTCATGTTTGAATCTGGATTTTTGGATCATGTTTGATTTTGTTCATGTTCTCATTTTTAGGTATGGAATTTGCTCTTGATGTTTTTGGATATGGATATCTTGATATTTTTGGACATGGATATTGTTCATCTCCTTCATTTCATCTTCTTCAATTCCGTTTTCTCGGTGTATTCATAATTCTGGGTGTATTCATAATTCATAATCAGCATCAATTTCATATTAAACACCCTATTTTATTAAAAAGGATAATCAAAAAATTTAAAATTACAGGCTACCTGTTTAAAAGGTAACTTGATACATAGAATGGATTTTTTTTAAAAGTATGATACATCAAAAGGTAATTTTTGAAGTCTGATACATACAATAACTTTTGGTGACAAGTTGGATACACTCTGGTGCAGTTGTCCTATTATTATTTATGTATAAGCAACATATAATGTTCGAAACCTTTTTTTTTTTTCCAGATATATCATTAATATTCATATTTCATATTTCATTTGTACAAACAACAATGTTTTAATTAAAACGTTCAAAAACTACGATTTCTCCATCTTGCATAAAATTTGAAATTTGTAATTTTGACATTCATTCACATGTTTATGTTTATATTGATTACAGCAAAATGTGTTTTATATAAAAAATTAGGGGTGAGTATTGGGTCCGAATCGAACCGAACCCGGTTTGGACAAGAACCGGAAATGGCCAATTCTTATGATTGATAACCGGACTGAATAGGAAATATCAGTGTCAGTGCCGGTTCCGGTTTTCCGGTTAAAACCCGATTGGAACTTTGTAAATAAATTTAATAGTGTGGTATCTCATAATAGGTCAAAAACATATTTTATTATCTCATATTATTATTTTACTTATTTAAATGTATGACAATTTGATAACCATGAAATATAAAACATAATTAATATATATATATATATATATATATATAGACAGAGAGAGAGAGAGAGAGGGAGGTTAGAAACATATCAATTTAAGAAAACTTGGGGAGCAAATCTCAACTACTCATCTCAGTCAACAAAGACGGTTTTGACCGGTACCCTCATTTAATAATCTCTACCCTCCCATGAATCGTGCCAATCCTCCGTGATCACGTTCACCGTAACCGCGAAATGAGTGGCTGAGATTGCTCCTCACGTTTTCTTAAATTGGCATGTTTCTCGTTTGAACCTATATATATATATATATAGAAGTAGGTTCAAACGAGAAAAAAATTCAATTTGTAGGAACAAATGAACTCTTTATAATCACATATGATAGGGTCACACACATTAAAAAATCATATATGATTCAGGTGGGTTTCACCACTGAATCATACATGATTTTTTAAGGTGTGGGATCCACATGGGCCCACATCAATTTGTGGCTAATATTTGTTCATTTGTTCTTACAAAGAAATATGGTTCTTGTATGAACTTGTCTCTCTCTCTCTCTCTCTTATATATATATATATATATATATATAAGGAAAGTTTAAATGTGAACTCAACTTTCATTGTGAACGTGAGGAACAACAAAATGGCACCACGTGACAATTTGAATCAGCACCTTAACTTTATTCGGTATGAATATCATACAGTGTAAATAAATCTTTTAGTCAAACTGAATAAAGCAAGAATATTCTAATTGAATATTGTCACGTGGCACGATACTAGTGTTCTTCACTTTCACATTGAAAGATGATTTCACATTTGAACCTAACCCTATATATGTGTGTGTGTGTGTGTGTGTGTGTTTGCAAGATTTATACTAGAAAGATAACTATTTATATAGTTGATAAGGCGATCGTCAATGGTTTTTTATGGCCATTTTTTGATGGATTTTCTAATGGACAAATGTTTTTTAAGTATATTCTTGTCGGACTTATTGAATAATAAAGTTAGGATAAATATTAGATTGTCTCTTAAATTTCAAGGTTAGTCCTGATTTTTTTACCCGCATATTTGGCACCGAACCCGGTTTGGAACCGAAACAAAAAATGACCGATTTTAGGATCGAAAACCATACCATAGGTAATACCGGTTTCGGATCGTACCGGTTCTTGTAGACCGAATGCTCACCATATAAAAAATATCTAAATATTTCACTAAGTTGTTTAGGAAGGCTTAATTAAATTATATGTAAATGTGTTAGAATTGAATGATGTGATTTACTTAATTAGGAATCTTAACAAATAAAATTTTCTATTGAATTGAATGTGTTAGAATTGAATTAAATTATTGTGTGATTTACTTTATTATTAAATTATATCTAAATAGTTGTTTAGGTCCCCAAAATATATCTAAGTTGTCACTTTTTTCTATTGTGTGTATTGTACTTCAAGAATTACCATTTAATACATCAAAGTTTCAAAACCTACCATTTCATGCATCATGACCTGTTATCAAAGGTTACCAGCCGGTCACCCCTCTCCGGCAACTTTTCCGGCCATCCGATCATCTTCTTCGGCGACATTCCGGCAACTTTCCGGCTATCCATTTTCTCCAGTGACCTCAACTTTTTTATCCGGCCATAGATATGTGTGTATGTGCTCTCCGGTGTCCCCCATCTCCGCCATATTGATTGAATTGTTTATTTTCACCGCCTTCCTGATTTTTCCTCATCTTTTTTTTTGTTCGAATTTTCCTTTACTGCTTCGATATTTTTCTTTGATAACCATTAACCATCGTTTCCAATCACTTACCTTCTTTCATAATTTTTATTGTCATAGTAAGAAGAGTTTTCCTGGGTAAAAATTCAGATTTTTTATAATTTTGAGATGGGATTGGTAGAACATTGAAAACTTTTCAGAGTTTGGTTTTGACTTTGAAAATTTTGCTAGGTTTTGATTTCTATATGCTAGGGTTTTTGATTTAGAAGGGTAATGGTAGATTAGGGATTTAAAACTTAAATTCTATTAAGGATATTTATTAATTATTTTAAAATAGTTTAAAATTAATAAAATAGATATAAGGATATTGGTGTAACGAGGGATTTTCTTTTGTGAACTTATTTTTGGTGTGAACTTGTGAACTCAAGCCAAAACGACGATTTCATAGGTTAAATCAATGAAATTGGTTCATGAAATTGTTTAATATGATGAAATTATATTATATGATTCATTTTTTGATGAAAATGTTTCATATTTTGGTTTTTTTACGTAACTTTTTCATTCTTATGAAACTATTTCATATATTTTTATGAAACATTTTGATTTCACGTAAAACCACCGAAATATGAAACAATTTTAACAAAAAAATATATCATATAATATAATTTCATCATATTAAACAATTTAAAGAACCAATTTCATTATATAATCGTTTTTTGGCGAAGTTCACAAGTTCACACCAAAATTATGGTTCACAAATGAAAATTCCTCTAGGTGTAGTTACTTAAGTTTTGCAAAGATATAAATGTAGTTTAAAAGTTTGTAAGGATATAGGTGTAATTACTTAAGTTTGTAAGGACATAGATGTAATTCTTCCAATAAAAAAATTACTCTTTTTTCGTTTTTTTTTTCCTTTTCCTTTCTTTTCCTTTCCGTCATTTATTTAGAACACATAAGTTGACGCTAGTGTGTGTCCCAAATTTTACCTTTATTAAAAAAAATCTGAAAACTTACTGTGTAATGAAATGTCGTTGTAGGGCTTTATCGATTATAAAAAGAAATTTTAACTCTTCAAGTATAGTACAAAACCTGATTTTAAATCTACTTCGATGAGTTTGTATGTAGTCGTCATTATAGCCTTTGTGGCTATAGACAATATTTCACTACTAAAAAACTTTGTGTTATCAACCGTCGTTACCAACTGCTAAAAGCAGTCGGAAATTTCCGAATGTTTTCCGATGGTTTACCGACTGTTCGTTTTTGCTTATTTCTTAATAAGTCGTCGGAAAACTGTCGAAAAACAATTAGAAAATTGTCGGTAACCTTTCAGAATTAAAGCCATCGGTAAATGAATTAGTCGGTAAAAGTCGTCGGAAAACCGCCGAAAAACAATCGGAAAATCGTTGGTAACCCGTTAGAATTAAAGCCATCGGTAAATGAAGCAGTCGGTAAAAGTCATCGGAAAGCAATTGGTAAATGAAACACTCGGAAAGTAGATGGTAAAAGTCGTCGGAAAAACCGTCGGTTGCTTTTACCCTCAGTGACGCCTATTTTCAACTACTTCGACCATCGGTAACATGTTTTTTAGTACAAATTGGTTTGGTTGAATACCAAATTTGATGTAAGTGTGTTTTGTTATTTTGCCCATTATATTTAGAAGATATATATGTTTGTCTACCAAAATTTTGCTGATGAAAAAAATGTACCAAATTCGTTGTGTACCAAAAATAGTTAAACCTAACCTTGATTAACTAATTGTGTTTGAAATTACCACTCAATAAGACGAATGTCCATCTTAAATAATGAAAATAGATGGAGAGACAAAATTGTAGGGACGGATGAATGTAAGTTTGTGGGGTTCCAACTCAAAATCAATTGGCTATAAGTGGAGTAGCCCATGACCCTTATAAGCACATTACAAGTTCACTTTGTGTCCAATGTGGGACATTGCTCAACACGCCCCCTCACGTGTGGCGTTCTTTTAGCCTAACACGTGGATACTTTGGGTTACGTGGAGTCCATGCGGCTTTTTTTTGACCAATCACGGGTGAACCTTGCTCTGATACCATGTAAGTTTGTGGGGTTCCAACTCAAAACCAATTGGCTATGAGTGGAGTAGCCCAGGACCCTTATAAGCACATTACAAGTTCACTTTGTATCCAATGTGGGACATTGCTCAACAATGAAGTGTATAGATGGCGTGGGGGATCACTCTGTTGGGATTTTGAACGATCCTCGTATCAAACTGACACGAGAATAACTGTTATCTCAACCTAACTGGTTTGAGGCACACGACAAAACCATATGAAACAAACTGTTCCAAAAGGTTTAAACAATCAAACCTAACTGGTTTGATTAAGCGGAAGCACAATGATATTAATCCCGAAAAACATCACAGATCTTTACAGTTTATTTTATACAATTAACAATAATAGGTTTAGGATTATTACCTGGATTGCTTGAGATAAATCCACCCGTAATCGACCAAACGGAATTCCTTCTAGTTGGATTTAACCCCGAACACCTCACGAACAAACGGTACGCGAAGAACACGATCGAACGTAACACGAAACCGGATCTAGTTTCTTGTTTGCGAGATCGACGAGAGAGAGAGAGAGAGAGTATGGAGATAGAGGTTTCTTAGATTGATTGAATAATGAATGAATAAACTAATGGCCTAGCATATCTTATTTATATGGAAAACCTTCCATATATCAGATAGCTTCCATAGTTATCTGTATTCTTTCTTTTTCTCCAAGAAAGAATACTTTCCATAATTATCTCTTATTCTTTCTTTCTCTCTAAGAAAAAATATTTTACTATTATTATATTTTCCATATAATAATTTTTAGATAATTATAAACTAATTAATTAACTCTATATATTTATTTAACTAATAAATATATATAACCATTAATTAATTATTAGAAACCTTTTACTTTGGGGTTTATACAGAAAACACCCAACTGTTTTATAATTTACTATTATAAAACCAAACTCTCCAAACTGGGGTTATTATACTATCTGAATTATAGGTCCTCACAGGTGTGACCCTCAAGTGTCTTATAACGTTGGATGTGCGATCAAACGGTTTGTCAACTTATACACATAATTCCTAACAGACTCCCACTTGTGCAAGTTGGCAATACCAGATTGATGACACGGACCTAAGGAGGCCCCTAGACAGGCACTTAGGCTAACCAGGTTATAAGCACTCTTATACCCAGATAGGTGATAAAACGTTTCCTAAAGGAAACAACATTTATGGACAAACTGTCCACAAATCGGGTATAACTAGGCTTTTCCTTTTGCATCACGATATTTCAATTTTGAGTATGAGCATGGATACAGTCAACTCTGAATACTCAAAGATTATGTTTCTCGACTATCCGACCTCTACTGATTGGTAAACGACAAAGAACAAATCAGTTCGTTTGGGCATGGCCATGCACTTCATCAGTCTTTTCAGTCAGTCAAGGGGCCCACGAAATATCTCTCTTCGAAGAAGAGGTGCAAATCCCATCTTGCATATCTGCATTTGACACCACGGCTTCCGCTGAATCTAGTTACGCCCCGTATGACCACCCTGTTACGGCGTGATGTTAGAGCGTACTAAGTATCCAGCAGTCCTCGCAATGCCAAACCAAATACCTCAGGTGCTAAGGACAACCTCTGGGAGTTTTACTCATGACTAAATCCATGGAGTAATCTCAACCGGCGGATCACATCCGATATTCGCTGCTCTATCGAATATCCGTGTAGTTTTTGGTCTACATCACTTGTAGCTGTTATTCAACAACTGATCATAACTACCCAAAAACTCCACGATGACTTTATAGCCCTACCAGGTTCCCACCTTGATAAGTTGTCATGGATAATTTCAAATAAAAACTGAAACTAGTTTTTATTCCCGGATCAAAAACATGCTAAGTGTAAAAGAAACAAAGAAACTAATTTCGTATAGTCCTCCATATTCCACTCTGTAATAATCACGAAATTAATAGCATTTCTAAGTTGCTTTTATAGTGTCTATTCAACGAATACTAAATACTGATTTAAACGAAGTATCACCCTTCTTTAGTTTAAACCCTTTGATTAGTGTTTACCGTACTAATCAAAGAAAAAATAACCAAAACAATACAAGTTTTAGTATCAACTGATACTTTACACTTGATTCTGCTGATTTTGTTTTGCAAACACTCTAAAACAAAATTAGACTTTCACCATATTCCCTAAACCTGGAGATACTGGAATAACTCCTGGTTTCCTTGGATATGAAACATCAAACTGCAACTTTCCTTAGTTGCCGTGTAGATGAATGATTTCAACCTAAAATCTAACAAAATTTCCATTTACCATATCTGGTAAATCCAGGAAATTTATTCTAGTGTTTTTATAACACTTTGGAGTCTAAAAGATATTTGATATCTTTAATTATTCCAACACTATTTAATTATTGATTATCTTAAAGTCAATTATGACTTTATACTGTCTCAACATATGAAACTATTTATCTATCCTTTTTAACTAAAAGGTAGATCTTATATCTTATGAATTTATATCCTACCTGGATTATAATTCCGAGATATATTAAATCAATAATTAATACACATACATATATATATATATATATCTTTTATTCTTTATCACAAAACTGGATATAGAATAAACTGGGCTCCCACTAACCTATATGAAAACTAACTATTACTTAAAATTAACTATTGATTTTGGTCAAAACTTGACTTCCTAGTCAATTCTATTTTAAGTAATACTAGAATTTAACATTTACAAAACTTAACTGGATTTTATCAAATCCTAATTCCAAAACTTGGAATTTCCTAGTTTTATAAATACTGATGTTGTCAACGTCATCTGAGACAACATCCTAAATTCTTTCTAAAACACATGAGTAATTAAATCTGACTATAAAATATTTTATAATCCTTTTACTCATGTATGTTTTATTCTCAAAAACACATTCCTAAAATAATAGTACTTCGTGTGTTTTTGACAGTTTTCATATAACCATTACTTCAAATCAATTAATTAAAACATTGAAGTAATTCTGTTAGTGTAATATATGACATCTAGGATCTACTATTTAAATCAAGTCAGTCTTGACTTTAAACAGAATCAACAACATCATCATCCACAAGATATTAAATCAAGACAATAATTTTAGAAGTTTAAAACCAATTTTAATAAACCATAAATATCCAAAAGATCACAACCATTCAAAATTGTTTTAAAACCACAAACATAAATTAAAATTGTCTTGATAAATATCTAATGATAAACTAGTACGTACATCCTTGCAATCCTGGGCTCCTCACTTCTGACCACCTGCAATTAGAATATTTGCACTAGGTGTCAACATACTTGTAAACTAACAAGTGAAAGTGATAAACTAAAGCAATCACAAATACCTGAGGCGTTATTGCCTGCTTTGTGACGCTTTGGGCAGTTCTGCCTCCAATGACCAAGTTCATGGCATCTGAAACACCTATTCTCGGTCCTGGCTTTGTTAGGCTTCACTTTCTTGCCCTTGCCCTTGCGTTTGTCATTGTTCTTGACCTTGGTCACACTCTGGCTTGCCCGAGGCTGGCTTTTGCCCTTACTGGTGTTTCCATGCCCACGCTTCCTCTTCGCCCCACCATCCCTGACCATGAGCACATCCTTGGTCTTGGTCCCGGTCCCCATACTCAACTCAGCAGTTTTCAACATGGAATGTAACTCAGCAATTGTCTTTTCCATGTTGTTCATATTATAGTTAATTACAAACTGCTTGTAATCCTCAGTCAGTGAGTTGAGTATCGTATCCGTTGCTAACTGCAACGGAACTGGGTGACCAAGCCTCTCTAGGTGATCAATATGCTTCTTCATTTTCATGACGTGATCACTAACCGAGGTCTCCTTGGCCATCTTGCACGCGTTCAGTGCCCGAGTGGCATCATAACGCTCTGTGCGTGCTTGCGTCTGAAACATGTCCCTCAACTGGCGGATCATGTCATAGGCATTGGTGTTCATGAGCCCTGTTTGCAGATCTGGGCTCATAGTCGCAAGCATGAGACAGCCAACGTCCAGCGAATCATCAGAATGCTTTCTATAAGCATTTCTTACATTGGCAGTTGCATTTGCTGGAGGGGCCTCACCTAGAGGCTCTTCTAGGACGTACCACTTCCTCTCGTGTCTGAGCACAATCATCATATTGCGCTCCCAGTCGAGGAAGTTAGCTCCAGTGAGCTTGTCCTTTTCAAGAATGGAGCGAAGAGACAGGTTATTAGTGTTGGTTACAGTGTTTGCCATCTACACATTTAAAATATTTGGTTTTAGTAACTGTGAATAGACTCCCAACAAATATCAATAAACCATTAAATGATAAGTATTGGGCTAGGATCCTTATTTCATACGTCCTGATGTACGGCTTGCTCACGTCACACCAGGCCCGTACTATTTCGGTAGGTCAGGACTTATACCAATCACATCTAACTGACATGACTCCTAGATCTTTTCGGGACATCGGATAAAACCGTACATGTTTTAGTCCCTCAGTGCATTTTGGCCCGATACGACACGGTGAATTGTTACAAAATCAAAATAGATCACACCATTTGGGACTGGTGTACTTATCACACCCCTTTCAACTTGGGGTTTGAATGCGGACGCCCAAGGCTTGCTCACTTCCAACGCCCGCGTACCTTACGCTGTTAGGTGTCCCAAGTGGGTTGCACTACTGATCTATGATTTTCTTGGGTTTTTAACTAAGTTTTGAAAAAACTTTTATTTTCCAGTATTTTTTTCTTAAATTTTGCAATTTTAAAACTGACTGTTTAAAAAGGCAACCAATGTTTAAAAACTAACTGTTATTCAAACATAGACGCTATTTAAAACTAACTGTTTTAAAAGCACTTGCTAATTAAAACTAACTGTTTAATAGCATGACTGCTAACCAAACTAACAGTTTTTGAAAGCCCACTTGCTGACCAAAACTAACTGTTTTGTCAACATGCCTTTATAAGAAAATAATCTTATAAACATAAGGTTTTAAAAATAAAATCTACCGTTTAAAAGGTTTCGAAAAACTGGTAATTTTAATTTTAAAAACCTAATAGATTTCATGATTGTAAAGTTTTAAAACTCTCTCTACATTTAAAAAAAACGTTTGATAAAATAAACATGCAATAATTATCAACCAATCATGAGCAGGCAATTAAACACATCTACGCAATTAAAGATTAACAACTACGCAGTTAAAACATCTAATTATAGATTTGCCAACTAATTTCCTAAATGACCTATTATAAATCTTCTCGCGTAGCTCCCACTGGCCTTGGCACGTCTGATGGAACTCCGAAAAAGAAAAATATTGAAAAACTATCCTAAGGTTATTTACATTACAAAGGGGTCGTAAGTGGAACACAGGCCTCCCCAAAATTAAACCAATGGTCTAAGTTGGCAAATTCTATAATAGATACAAATAATATACACAACATGTATAATTCATGCAATTACATAAAGCAATAAACAAGCAATATATAAGGCATAATAACAATCCTGGATCCGTTAAAGATTATCTCGTTTGGTTTATAGTAAAACTTGGTTTTAACTGATTTGTAAAACAAACTGTTTTACAAATCGAAACTAATATTTTAATCTGAAATCGGTTTTATAAAATTACCTAAGATTTATAAACTATAAATCTATTATATAAAATAAAACCAATTTTCTAAAATATTTACTTTTATCCAAAACATATCAAACCGGACATTCCGAACCAACTGATCGGAATAATAAGTACTGGCCTAAAAACTGTGTCGTGGTTCGACCAACTGGTCAAACATGACACCTGGCCCATTTGACCAAAACGGGTCAAATACTGGTTTGATAATCACATGTTTAATAGAGATAATTAAAAAAATCAATTTTATAAGATAATAAACTTATCTAAATAAAATTAATTCGGATAAAAGCCAATAACCATTAAACCCTTTGGTCCTCAAACTGGGTCCAAATTTCTGGGTCTTGGGCCTTGTATGAGTTAGGCCCAATAAAACGAAAAACCCAAAAAACACGATCTCGTGATCGATCGACAAATTGACGTCGATCACGCAATCGCCATCTTCGGTGATGATAACAACAAACGGTCGCTACCACCACCGCGATTATCGCAATACCATACGTCGGCGACGACGGTTGCTAAGAAAACGCCACCGACGCCAACGACGGTTACAAAACAAACATCGCCGCCGTTGCCACCAAGTGGCCGGCGGTAGCAATAGCAAACCGCATCACCACCGCCGCTGGTCGGCTAACAAAACACCAACCACCGTTGCCATCACATTGACCACGGCTACCGCCGTGATCCGGTGATCGAACAAACATCGCACGGCCACCGTTAAGTGCGGTTTTTGGCCCGCCCTGAAACCGCCACCGACGACAGTAGCGGTGACCAAAGTCACCACCACCGCCGTCGCTAGGCCGATCGATGACAACAGCAGCTGAAGTTGCCATTGCCTCCGTGGCCGACGGCTCCATCAACAACAAACGCCGCCACCACCGCGTGGTGGTGTGGCTTGCGATCGCTAATCAAAACCAGCCACCGCCGCCGCCCGGCGAGGCCGCAAGGCAGCCGGCGGACGGTTTGGTGGTTCGTGGTTCGTCCGGCGACGACGGCCACAGCCGCCGCCATCACCACTGAAGCACCACCGCTGCCGATTCGTGGCTTGCGGTGGTCGATTGATTTCTGCGAAGTCATCACCGCCGTTCACGGCCACCACCAAACCGGTGGTTTGGCCATGGCTCGGTGCGGTGCGAGTCCGGCCACCGCTAGAGTGCGGTTTGGCCGCCGCCTGGCGGTCCGGTCGGCTGCTGCCGCCGTTTCGCCGCGGTTGTGGTGGTTCGACTGGTGATTAGTGGGATGGTTGCGGTGTTCCACCGTTCCGTCACCAATCACACTTGGGGTTATTCGTGTTTTACAAGATAAACCAAAACTGATAAAAAAAATTAGATTTTTACACAACTGATAAAGATTAAACCTTTTATCTTACTGATAAAAGTTAAACCTTTATCGAACTGATAAAGTTTTAGTTTTATTGAAAAAACTGATAATCACCAAATAATTAGATCTTTACCAAACTGATAAAGATTAAACCAAATCTTTACCAAACTGATAAAGATTAAACCAATAAAAATCAAATCTTTACCAAACTGATAAAGATTATGTTTTATTCAAAACTGATAATTATTAAACTGATTAAATCTTTACCAAACTGATAAAGATTAAATCTAAACTTTATTCACAAGAAACAATTTAACAGATCTAATAAACAAATAAATAAATAAAATAAACAATTAAAACTTGTGGCTCTGATACCACTGTTGGGATTTTGAACGATCCTCGTATCAAACTGACACGAGAATAACTGTTATCTCAACCTAACGGGTTTGAGGCACACGATAAAACCATATGAAACAAACTGTTCCAAAAGGTTTAAACAATCAAACCTAACTGGTTTGATTAAGCGGAAGCACAATGATATTAATCCTGAAAAACATCACAGATCTTTACAGTTTATTTTATACAATTAACAATAATAGGTTTAGGATTATTACCTGGATTGCTTGAGATAAATCCACCCGTAATCGACCAAACGGAATTCCTTCTAGTTGGATTTAACCCCGAACACCTCACGAACAAACGGTACGCGAAGAACACGATCGAACGTAACACGAAACCGGATCTAGTTTCTTGTTTGCGAGATCGACGAGAGAGAGAGAGAGAGAGAGTATGGATAGAGAGGTTTCTTAGATTGATTGAATAATGAATGAATAAACTAATGGTCTAGCATATCTTATTTATATGGAAAACCTTCCATATATCAGATAGCTTCCATAGTTATCTGTATTCTTTCTTTTTCTCCAAGAAAGAATACTTTCCATAATTATCTCTTATTCTTTCTTTCTCTCTAAGAAAAAATATTTTACTATTATTATATTTTCCATATAATAATTTCTAGATAATTATAAACTAATTAATTAACTCTATATATTTATTTAACTAATAAATATATATAACTATTAATTAATTATTAGAAACCTTTTACTTTGGGGTTTATACAGAAAACCCAACTGTTTTATAATTTACTATTATAAAACCAAACTCTCCAAACTGGGGTTATTATACTATCCGAATTATAGGTCCTCACAGGTGTGATCCTCAAGTGTCTTATAACGTTGGATGTGCGATCAAACGGTTTGTCAACTTATGCACATAATTCCTAACACACTCCCATTAAATTTAAAGAAACAAATTTTTATAGCTTAAATATAAATTATTTTCAATGATTTATTGTAGTTTTTAATATGTTTTTTTCGTCTGTGCCCCCTAAATCAGAAAAACCAAGGAAGGTATTTTCAAATTAATCAAAAAATTTAAAAAGATTTTTAAAACCGTAAAACTATACTAATAACATATCGATCGACTTTATAGATCTTTAATCTATTTTAAAAGTGACCCAATTATATAAACATCTTAGATCCACCACTGTTAAATTCGTTATATAAATATGAAAGTAGGAGAAGAGGAAGGATTAACGGAAAATATTACCCCTCACTAACAGCAATGTAACTGACAGAGATGTTTGAAGGCACAACCATGTCGATTATAAAAATAAGGGTTAATTACAAGGGTGTGTGTCGAACTCGTCACGTTTGTTTCATTGTATGTATCCAACTTTTAAAATTGCCATTGTATGTATCGAACTTGCTAAATTTTGCCATTGTATGTATCAGATAACTTGTTACCTACAAAATGCTGACGTGGAACAGGTTATATCTGACGTGAATTTTTTTTTTTCAAAATGAGTAAATTACAAATTTGGTCCCTGAGGTTTTCTTTAACAAAAATCAATGTATAAGGGTCGTATCTCTCTCTAAGGTTTCCTCATATCTCTCTCTCTCTTTGTTCTGCCATTGCAACCGTCTCCGGCGACGTTTCCGACCACACCACCATCTTCTACCTTCGTCTCCGACCACACCACCGTCTTCTACCTTCGTCTCCGGCCACACCACCGTCTTCTACCTTCGTCTACGGCCACACCACCGTCTTCTACCTTCGTCTCCGGCCACCACCATCACCCTAATCCCAAAATCGCAACCAGGGATGGTCGAACTATCGAAAACAAAATAGAAACAAGTACCTGGTTTTTTCTTAGATTCCGGTGGGTCGTTAGAGTATCTCCGGGGTAAAAACACGCCGGTGCCAGCACACTCCCTTTTTAAACCGACGGTCACACGGCCGCCGCCAGATCCGACCAGAACCGGTTTCGAGACAAACCCATTTGAGGGTTGTTGACGGCGTTGGTTTTCCACCGGTATCGGAGGCCATGCAGGGTGACGAAACCCTACCGGCGGTCTACCGCCACATCGACCGGCGACTACGTAGCTTCCGGCTCCGGCGACCCTGTAACGAAATTGCTGCTGTTGCTTGACGAACTCTTGATCTCCACTTCTCCAAATCGTACAGTTGGGATGATGATGTTGGTGGTGGTGGGATGGTGGTGGTCCGATGTTAACAAGACGTGGTGGGGGTACGAGTAGAGGTCTGAAAACGTCGTCGTTGAGGTTGAGGTTGTTCATCTTCGTCTTCATCTCCATCATAAAGAGGCTGTAGATTTGGTCGATTTCAGATCGGTGGTGGTCGATTTCGAAAGAGGCTGTGGTGGTGGTCGATTTCAGATCTGGGTGTCGATGGGTGGTGGTTGTGATGGATGGTGGTGGTGGAGATGGTTGTGATGGGTGGTGGTTGTGATGGATGGTGGTGGTCGATTTCAGATCTGGTTGTGATGGAGATGGTGGTGGTGGTGGTGGTGGATGTAGTGGAGATGGTGGTGGTGGTTTGGTGGTTGTGGGTGTGGTGATGGTGGTGGTGGGGTGGTGGTGGTGGTGGGTGTGGGTTTGGTGATGGTGGTGGTGGGTTTGGTGATGGTGGTCTTTCAGTGGTAGGTGGTGGTGGTGGGGGTGACATTATATTAATTTGGCAAAACAGGTTGTTGAACCCTATAAATAAACTAGAGGGACGAATTTTGTAATTTACTCAAACATATGATGAGTTGGCATCCTATGTGGCAGCCTTGTGGCAGCCTATGTGGCATTGTGACCGGTTACCTACTCAGCAGGTAAACCGATACATACAATGATAAAGTTTAACAAGTTCGATACATACAATGACAATTTTAAAAGTTGGATACATACAATGAAAAAACGTGACAAGTTCGATAAACACTCATGTAATTAACCAGGGTAAAATATGATTTAACCCCTAAACTTTGCACTTAAAAATGGTTTAACCCCTAAACTTTTTAGTGAATGTTGTAATCCCTAAACTTGTTATAATTAATGTTTTAATCCCTAAACTTGTTATAATTAATTGTTTTGGCCACTTAACCTGCTATAGCAGGTTACCACACTTTTAAAAATCACTTTAATCCCTAAACTTATTGATAAAATATGATTTAACCCCTAAACCTTTTACTTAAAATGGTTTAACCCCTAAACTTTTTTAATGAATGTTATAATCCTTAAACTTTTTATCGTATTTGATTAGATACCTAAATTTGTTGAACCTAATTATTTTTAACCCTAATATAATTTAATACAACATTCTGCCGGCTAAACCCATTACCATCCATTAACGATTGGAAAAACCCTGCATCCATTCGTCTCTAGTCTAGTATAATTTGCAACTCGGTCAAATCGATCTTTTTCGCCAATAATCTCTTCCTAAACTCGCTAGTACATTTTATTTGATTTTATTTCTGTCATTTATGTGCTTGATTTGTGCCGCAATTGATGTTCGCCCTGAAATCTACGCATTAATTTTTAGGTAAATTTGCAAATCGATGAACACAGAATCACCAAACGTCTTATGATTATTTTTTTTTTTGTTAATTTTTTGGTTAATTTGCTTCATACCCTAAATTTTATTGATTACATTCGATCAAGGGATATGAAAATCAAGAAATGCAAGTTAGAGATCAAGATCATGTGTTTTGGAAGTACTTCAAACAAGTGTTAAACATTCATTAGAGATAAAAAAAATAATTAGGTTAAATAAGTTTAGGTATTTAATCAAATACTACAAAAGTTTAAGGATTATAAGATTCATTAAAAAGTTTAGGGGTTAAACCGTTTTTAAATAAAAAGTTTAAGGCTTAAATCATATATTGTCAACAACTTTAGGGATTAAAGTGATTTTTAAAAGTGTGGTAACTTGCTATAGCAGGTCAAGTGGCTAAAACAATTAGTTATAACAAGTTTAAGGATTAAAACATTCATTATAAAAAGTTTAGGGATTAAAACACTCACTAAAAAAGTTTAGGGATTAAACCATTTTTAAACACAAAGTTTAGGGATTAAATCATATTTTACCCTAAAAATAAACCACTGGGAATGTTATTAGTTAAAAAAATCTTTACCTTCACTTGCCAATATAAGTAAACTACATAGTTGTAACTCGCATGTAACTCTTTTATATAATAATTTTAATAACACATATATACATTGGTAATTTCAGACACAATTAGTTAATGAATGAAGAAAAACAACATAAGCATGCTATTTATGGGACATTCCTCTTATTGAGTGGTAATTTCAGACACAATTAGCTAAGAGCATCCACAGTGGTGGAACCTCTAAGAACCTCACTTGCCATATTTTTCTCTGCCACATCATTGCCACCTCAACAAAGTAAGAACCTCCTTAAAACTCTGCAGTGGAGGTTCTTATAAAAACCTCATTTTCCTTTTCTTATTTATCAATTATTATATAAATTCAATATACTATATATATATATATATATTAAAATTTTCAAATATAATTTATTATTTTTCAATTTTATTTTAATATTAAATTTTCAATCTATATATTTTATTAACATATATGAAAACAATTAAAACGCAAATATAATTTAACTGAAAAGGAGGTACACCGTTACATAAATATTTATCTTTAAAAAGTATGAGTAAATACTTTATAATATAGATCACTCGTAATCACGATTCAACCAAATATGTTTAACCAGGTCAGAGCGGAGTTGATGATGAACTTCATTTGAGCGTATCTCGAAATTCATTTGAAGATATTCAAGGAATTCATGGGTGGAACCTTGAAATATGTGTGTCGAGTTATCTAATTTGATTTACAAGTAGAAAAATATTTAAAATAATCTAAACATAATAAATTAATGAAGTAATTAAAAATCAAACATCTTAAAAACACTTATAAATTTTGTATAAAAATTTATAAGAAACAAAAAGAACATTTTTTTTATTAATTTAATATATATGTTTTATTGCATAATATATATGTTGTATAGATTTATTAAAAGAAAAAATAGTTAAAAAATAACAAAAATAATAAATAAAATAATAACAGAAAAGGAAAGTATAACAAGAACCCGGGTTCTTGTTCAAGCACCTGGGTTCCAATAAGAACCTGTGACTGGACAAGAACCTCTGTTCCACAGTGGAGGTTCCTGCAAAAACCTTAAGAAGAACCTTGTGAAGAACCTCCATTGTGGATGCTCTAACAAGGTTAGGTTTAACTTATTGCAGATTGAAATTTTTTGATTGATTTCGTTTCAAGGTTCTATTTAATAGGCTATCGATTGTTGAAAAAAATAGTTTTAGTTAATGATGAGTCCTAAATGGCGCTTTATTTACTAGTGATTAAATGTCATGTAAATGAGAAGTCCTAATTGACGTTTTATTTATAATTGAGTAAACTACAATTTTGGTTCTTGTAGTTTACCAAAAATAACGGATTTGGTCCTTAGAACTCAAAAAATACAAATTTGTCATCGTATTTTGGAATTTTGTCCGGTTTTCGTCCCTCTAACTAATGGGTGTTAAGTGAAACCGTTAGTTCAAGAGTTATTTAGTCTTTTTTTCTTTCTTTTTTGTCTTTTCTTATTTATTTTTAACAAACCATGGGGACCAAAAGTGAAGTTTACTCTTTAACAAAAGGATCTTCTTCTTCTTCTTCTTCCTTACATAACACACACGCGGGCGCACACATGAACCCATTTTTTTTCTATACACACACACAAATATATATATATATATATATATATAGAGGAAAATTCAAATGTGAACTACTTTTTGATTGTGAACGTGAGGACAGCCGAGAGCGCGACACGTGGTGGATGACTAGGCGCCACGTCGTCTTTGAGTGTGGTCCCCCCCTCTAATTCAATGCCCTCCCCATGAATCGCGCCTAGTCATTCCGCTGTGGACTTGACGTGGCGCCTAGTCATCCGCTACGTGTCGCGCTCTCGGTTGTCCTCACGTTCACAACCAAAAAGTGGTTCACATTTGAACCCACCCCTATATATATAGAGTCACCTTATTTTGAAAACTCATTAATTTGTGGAAACTTTGGAAACCAAGTTTTCCACCAATCATAATCCATTTTCTTGTTTATTTTTGGTAATTTTATTTATTTTATTTTTGTGATGCTTAATTATAGGAGTTGGTGGTTATGATTTTGAATTTTGCAATTAATCTTGTCCATTGATCCTTCTAATCAATGGTTTTATATGAGTTTCCAAAGTTTCCACAAATTAATGAGTTTTCAAAATAAGGTGACTCTATATATATATATATATAGTATTAGGTTCAAATGAGAAGTGCTAAAAAATGAGAAGTAGATAATTAATCTTCACTACTCATCCGCTCAATAAAGGCGGCTTTGACCGAGTCCCCCCCCTTTAACAATCTCTACCCTCCCATGAATCGCGTCAATCCCCCGTGATCGCGTCCACCGTAAACCGGTCAAAGCCACCTTCATTGACCGGATGAGTGGTGGAGATCAGTTCTCTACTTCATATTTTTTTAACATTTCTCATTTGAACCTTTCCCCCTCTCTCTCTCTCTATATATATATATATATATATATATATAGGGGTGGGTTCAGATGTGAACCACTTTTTGGTTGTGAACGTGAGGACAACCGAGAGCGCGACACGTGGCGGATGACTAGGTGCCACGTCAAGTCTACGGCGGATGACTAGGCGCGATTCATGGGAGGGCATTGAATTAAAGAGGGGGGACCACACTCAAAGCAATCACATGTCGCGCTCTCTGTTGTCCTCACGTTCACAACCAAAAAGTGGTTCACATTTGAACTTTCCTCTCTCTCTCTCTCTCTCTATATATATATATATATAAGGGTCGTATTTAAAACACCGGATGATTCTTACAAACTATGATCTACACCATCCATTTTTCCATAGTTTGTAAGAATCACCCAGTTTGAAGTTGATACTTTCCTTCAAATACTTCCCTTCAAATATATAGGGGAAGGTTTAAATGAGAATGACATTAATTTAGGAGAATACGAGAATGATTCTTAGCCATAAATTCTTCTCTTCAAATACACTACCTACATCACCTCTATGGCCTCTACCACCAACCATACTGGGTCCTCCCATACCTGGCCCAAAGGATCAGATCCAAAGTCTAGATATCTCAAAAATGTCATCCGTGGGATTCGAACCCTCGTAGTGTGGCTTTCATACAGGGGCGGACGTACATGTATTAGTTGGGGGACAATTGACCCCCATAAAACCAAAATTTTGTTGATTAATTCTTTTATGTTGCCACCAAATTTGACTATTTGACCCCCTAAAGAAAATGAGTTTGACACCCTATTAAATTAAAAGAATCAAAGTTTCAATTTCATATTTCCATCAGCCCATTTTCCTATTCTATTAAACAACTAATCAAGAAAAAAGCCCACCTAATAGAATCCCTAAATGCATATTATTATTTATTCCCCAATTTCTCCCAATTCCCTCTTTCTATTTTATTCCTTAACAACGAAAGACGACAAAGGGGTCAACATTCAAGCAAAGTAGCACTAGCAGGTTTCACTTCTTCTTTTTATTTGTTTGTTAGTTATTAAATACGATTACGATTAAATAGTTAACTTCTTAGTTAGTTA
Organism: Centaurea solstitialis; assembly: GCA_030169165.1. Taxonomy (NCBI): domain Eukaryota; kingdom Viridiplantae; phylum Streptophyta; class Magnoliopsida; order Asterales; family Asteraceae; genus Centaurea; species Centaurea solstitialis. Next base: position 81,685,997 of record CM058042.1, on the reverse strand, counting down.
TTAAGTTAGGGTTTTCTAAAAATCAAATTTCTTATTACTATTAAAGATTGTTAATTGTTAATTGTTAATTGTAAATTGATAAATTGTTTGGATTTGTTTATTGTTTGGTTGATTATTAGTTATTACTTGAATTAGGATTAGTTATTATTTCGCTAGAATATGGAAAATTTTCTTTAAAAAAAAGCATCAACATCCGAAATCGGTAGCGGTATTCCCCAACCTAGCTCTAATTCTTCAATGCCTAGTTCGCTTTCAGAAAATGAAAACTCATAGACGACAATTATAGACTTGAATTTCTAAATTGTTCCTTGTTTATATACATTTTTATTTACATTTTTTCGTTTATAATACATTTTTATATTGGTATATCATGTCGTTTACCCTCCGACCCCCATCTCCAAAGTTTCTGGATCCGCCTCTGCTTTCATACGACAACCCCAAGAATGTTATTTATCCAATTGAGCTAAGAACTTTGATAATATTGATTCATATTAATTTGATATCGATACACAAAAAACCATATCCTTATTTACTTTACTTTTTTTTAATTATTGCCATCAGCCCATCATACCACATGTGATTTCTAACCCTAGTATTACTTAAATGAACATACCAAAATTGTTATAGAAATAAACTAGATAAGGGGGAATAATTAATAAATTGAATGAAAGTACACCTCAATAATTAATGTCACTCTAATTGACGGCATTAGGAGGATCGATCGTATATATCCATTATAAAATTGAAATCATGAAAAAAAAATTTATTAAAAAAATATTTCAAAAAATCTTATTCATATTAATCTATGGGACCAAATTTGTTTTTGATTAATTATACGGTTTATGGTACTTTTTTACGTGGTATAAAGCAAATTTTAGAGTTAATTACATTTTTGGTCCCTGTGGTTTGGTGATTTTAACACTCTGAGTCCATTTTGAAAATAATTATGGATTTGGCACCTGTGGTTTACATTTTATAACGCTCTGGGTCTATGACGTTTACACTTTATAACACTTTGGGTCCATGACTTCTAACTCTGTTAAGTTTTTCTGTTAAGTAGGATAACTACAAGGGTATTTTGGTCATTTCATTTCCCTTTTAATTCTCATTAAAAATGAGAGGGACCAAAAGTGTAATTTACTATATTAATATATTAACAAAAATAAAATAAAAAAATAAAAAAAACTCCTTTATCACTTCATCTTCCAGATCTGGACTTCCATGATCAAAACTCAAAAGCCCCAAACCCTATTCACCCATTAGCCACCACCCACCTCCACCATCAATCACCACCGCCGCCGCCCACCCACCCACGTCACCATCGACCTCCATCGGCGTCTCCACCACCACCGCCCACCCACGTCACCATCGACCTCCAACGTCTTCACCACCGACGTCTTTACCACCAACCGCCCACCTCCACCACCACCCTCCACCGACGTCTTCACTACTAACCGCTACCTTCACCATCGTATTCACTACCAGAAGCCAGAATAATCGATTTTGGAGAAGGAAGGTCGGGACAACGTCGAAGAATGAAGGTTTGGTTTCCTTTAGGGTTTTTTGTTTTCAGATCTGGGTTTGGTTTCAGATCTTCATAGATTTAGGGTTAAGATTTCTTAAGTTTCATTGTTTTAGGCTTTCCTTCTAGATCTGGGATTTGTTTCCAAATCTAAATAGTATTAGAATTTCGATATTTTAGGTTTCATTGATTTAGGAATCTTTTCAGATCTGGGTATCGTTTTTAAATCTGGTAATTTTAATGTTCTTGATATCTTTGGTACAATATGTTAATCATCATATTCAAGGTAATTCATGAATTTGTATTTTATGTTTCATATATTGATGAAATTTCTTTTGTATGGATTTTAATTGTATGAATTTATATATGAATTTGTATAAGTATTCTTTGATTATCAATTTTTATGGATCTTGTCAAAAATGTTGGTTTCAAATGTTTATAAAGTTTTGGGTGACGGTGGGTGGTGAGCAGTGGCTGGTGGGTGGCTGGTGGGTGGCGGTGGGTGGTGGCATTGGTGGTGTTGGTGTTGGGTTAAAGAGATGAACTCTGTTGTTATTTTTGATTTTAGTATTACGATCCTTGTTATTTTAATTCAAAATAGAAATATAAATGAAATGACCAAAATACCCTTACAATTATCTACTTAACAAATGATTTTAACGGAGTTAGGAATCATGGACCCAGAGTGTTAGAAAATGCATACCACAGGTGCCAAATCCATAATTATTTTGAAAATGGACTCAGAGTGTTAAAATCACCAAACCACAGGGACCAAAAATGTAATTAACTCCAAATTTTATTATAACATCAAAAATTCATAAACTTGTGAATCGAAATCCAAATTACTATTTCAAAAAATTTGACGTAAGACGCAAAGAGTTGCAATTTTTGAACATTTTAATTTAAATAATTGTTATTCATTCAGAGTCAAAAAAGTATCTATATGAATAAAATATTTACTTAAAAAGGAAAAACAACTAATTGAACATTTATTAATAATTGATGATGATATATATAGACTTAGAATGTATGAAACTTCAAACACCGTGAATATACATAAAACTTGAATACGCAGACCTAAAAATTACTTTCGATGCAAAAAAATATCGAAAACAAGCTAAAAAACGAAATCTTCACAAGCTAAAAATCACTCGAATACGCAGACTTGATCTCACCAGAACTTCACTCTATATATATATATATATACATATAGGGAGGTTCATACGAAAAATATAACTTTTCAAGAAAACGCGAGGAGCAATCTCAACCACTCATGTCGGTTAACAAAGGCGGTTTTGATCGGTCCCCCCCTTTAATAATCTCTACCCTCTCATGAATCGCGTCATTCCTCCGTGATCCCGTCCACCGTAACTGCGAGATGAATGGCTGAGATTGCTTCACTTTTTTTCTCAAATTGACATGTTTCTTGTTTGAACCTTCCCATATATATATGGGTTGCATGTATCTGAGGCTTCACAATCTTCGTACATAACTCGATCTCCACAAAATTAGTAATGGAAACTCAAGCTCTTCTTCAAACAACTACTATCTCACTGTCCGTGCTAGTCAACCCACTCCCTAAAAACTTTTTACCTGTATTTGTTAAATCACCGGCAAACGCTACCACCACACGCCGCCAAGTACTAGCCTCTGCCACCGCACCAAAACGGGTGAAAGACCCCAAAAAACGAGTTGTCGTTACAGGCATGGGTCTGGTCTCCGTGTTTGGGAATGATGTTAATACATACCATGAGAGGCTCTTAGCCGGAGAGAGTGGAATCACATTAATCGATAAATTTGATGCTTCAAATTTTAGGACGCGATTCGGTGGTCAGATTCGCGGGTTCAACTCAGATGGCTATATTGATGCGAAAACTGACCGGGGACTTGATGAGTGTCAACGTTATTGCATTGTTGCAGGGAAAAAAGCTCTTGAAGATGCTGGTCTTGGTAGTGACGAACGCTCCAAGGTTTGTAATTCATTCACTTTCTCATGTGTCTAAAAGTTGAATTGATGGGTTGCGTTACATTCGGATGGTCTTCAGATTGATAAGCGCCGTGCCGGTGTTCTTGTTGGATCATCAATGGGAGCTCTTACCGTGATTTCAGATGTTCTGGAATGCCTCATAAAGAGAGGAGATCAGAAACTCTCACCATTTACGGCACCTTATATGCTATCAAACATGGGTCCTGCCATGCTTGCAATGGATCTTGGTTTTATGGGACCAAGCTACTCAATTTCAGCTGCTTGTGCGACCTCCAATTTCTGTTTCTGTGCAGCTGCAAATCATATTCGTGAAGGAAAGGCTGATTTGATGATTGCAGGTGGCGCCGAAGCCTCCCTTGTTCCTATAAGATTGGCAAGTCTTTCTGCTTGTGGGGCATTATCTACAAGAAACGATGATCCCAAGACTGCTTCCAGACCATGGGACAAAGATAGAGATGGTTTCGTTATGGGTGAAGGTGCTGGTGTTTTGGTAACTTCACCCCTTTTCATGTGATGTATTCATTCTCTTTACAACCGCATCCACTGATTGTTTGTGAAGAGTGTAGAATTTTGATGTTCATCTTTCATTGTATGTTTGAACGATCATTTGCTTCAATGCAGGTGATGGAGAGTTTAGAAAATGCAATGAAAAGGGGTGCACCAATTGTTGCAGAATATTTGGGAGGTGCAGTAAATTGTGATGCTTATCATATAATGAGTCCACGATTCGATGGGCTTGGTATTTCATCATGCATTCAAAGCTGTCTTATGGATGCTGGTGTGTCGGTAGAGGAGGTAAATTACATTAATGCGCACGCGACTTCCACTGTGATTGGTGATCTAGCTGAAATTAACGCTCTTAATACGGTATTCAAGAACACTGCAGGGATCAAGATGAACGCTACCAAGGTGAACCCTCATGGTTTATATTATTATCCCCACAAGATTAACTCCACATGTATGTATAAGCATTATCTTTTCGTTATGTTCCAGTCCATAATCGGACATGGTGGTGGAGCAGCTGGAGGTCTCGAAGCCATTGCCACAATTAAAGCAATTCAGACTGGATGGTTGCATCCCACCATTAATCAATTCGTATGTGATCCATATGCTCATACTTTTTTCCCTTTTTTGTTCTTTAATTAGTTCTCACATTTACTCTACAAATTTGTAGAACCAAGAACTAGGAATAGAGTTCGATACTGTTGCAAATCGAAAGCAGCAACATGAAATCAACGTTGGTGAGTTTGTTTCTAGTTTTCTATCACCTGTTTGCCATGGCTTATTAACGTATTCACACGTTTTTGGTATGCAGCCATTTCGAATTCATTTGGTTCAGGCGGACACAACTCCATTGTTGCATTCTCTGCTTTCAAACCTTGATACGATCATCCAAAATATATTGTTTCACCCTAGAAATGGTAATAATAAGGAGCAAGAAAGCTGGAAAATCGCCATCGGATATTTTATTAGCGCTGCTGCAATATCATTTTAATTAATAATTATTATTTTAAAAGTATATAATAAGATTAAGAAGATAAAAAATAAATAAATCCTTTATTAGGCTTGATGAGCCTAAATAAGATGGGTTGAACGATAAAGGTAGGCCCAATCCCTCATTAGGATTGTTGGCCCATATTCAGCAGGATTCGGATAATAAATAAATAGGAGAATCTGTCTAGAGGCTGTATTGGGGGCTTGTGTCATATATGACACAATCATCCCCCTTTCCTAGTCTTGTCCAACATTGGTATCGTGGACTTTCTACTAGCACCATGACAGACAACACCTGTGTCATTACCCTTGTACAAACATATTGTGGTACGGCTGTGTTTTTGGAATTGGTTCTTGGGTTAGGCCCGTTTGCTAAGGTTGTAATCCTTTTTCAGTGTTTTTATTTTTATTTTTTGTGCTTTGCTTGTTTTATTCCAAAATTTGGGAATTTTATTGGGCCAAAATATCTTTTATGCTTAATAGATTCAAAAGTCTATGGTATAGCCCCGACCCCAAACATATGAATGTGTTTGGTTGTCTAATTTAGTTTGGGAGATTAAAATATATTTATCACATTGAATTGCATTTCCAAAAACCAATCCGCTTTCATCGAAGGAGGATTGATTACGAACAATGTTTTCTTAGCCTTTGACTTACTTCATAGCATGAAGAGGCATCATAGAGCAAAAGAGGTGAGGCAAGATTGAAGATTGATAGAAGCAAGCTTATGCCATATCGGACCAGATATAATTACGTTAGACTATGCTCAAGTTTGGCTTTTGTCTTAATGTATTAATATGATCATGTCATGTGTTACTACGACTAAGGTTGGCAATTCCTGACGTGACACGAAACACGGTCTGAACCCGACTCAAACCTGAAGTGGGTCAAAATCAGGTCGACACGAAGTTGACGCAAAAAGATTGGGTCGGGTTCTAGTTGACCTGCCTACCTGATTTTAACCTGTTTTTTTTAAATTAAAATGAAAATATGAAATAATAGGCTAGCATCTTACATCATATTGTTTGACCTTTAGCCTTAAACGACTTAAGGTTAAGACACAATCCATCCCCCCCCCCCCCCACACACACACACACACACAAACCCTTGACACTCTTCTAGTTCTGTTCGAGACTCTTCAATTAACAGTCAGTCTTTACAGTTGATACTTTTGTATTAAACTTACTAGTACACTATTACATGATGGTGGTATCCGAAATTTTAAGTTTTTGACTATAATTGTATTTAATGATTTTGACATTTCGGTTGATATATTTGATAATCATTATAAATTTATTTCGATTGTTTAATAAAATTGTTTATTATTTTATTGGTTTTGACTTGATACCAAATAATGCTTTACCAGATCATGACACAAAAAATGTCTCTCACTATTAGTTGTTATCGCCAGATTACAGATCGTCAACCATCGCACCAAGTGATGAAGACGAAAGCATTCATTATACTAGGATCAGAGATCAACCACCAAGTAGAAATAAACTTAACCAATATGGAGGATTATGAAATTATGTGAGCAGAGAAAGGCTACAAGAGTGATAGAGATAGCAACCCCCTGTATAAATTACTTTATTAGGATGTTTGTATTCCTCAATATTTATATAACTAATATCCTAGTTCTTTAACAAAGGATTACATTATGGACCCAAATGTAACAATTTAGGAAACATAAATAAATTAGTTGGTAATAATATTTGCATCTCTCCGATAACATTAAGTTGCTCTGCTGATTGATTCTTATACATATTGTTATTGATCAAATCATCGTTTGAAAGCCGAGAATGCTACAACCGAGTTGTGTCCACCAATACCAAATGAATTTGAAATGGCTAGATACACAAAACATATGAACAAGTTAACTTAAATAAATCATGATAAATGAACAAAGGGAGAACTTGAAATAAACTCACCAACGTTAACTTCATATTGCGTCTTTCGATTTGCAACAATATCAAATTCTAGTCCAGATTCTTGGTTCTGTAGTTGAAAAGTAAACGTGAATTGTGTTAATCAAAGAACAAGATATTGGAGAAAGAGTAGGAGCCTAAGAATCACATACAAATTGATTAATGGTGGGATGCAACCATCCGGTCTGAATTGCTTTAATTGTAGCGATGGCTTCCAGACCTCCGGCCGCTCCTAAACCATGCCCGATCATAGACTGGAACATAAACAAGAAGATAACGTCAATTAAACCTAGTGAATATTGTGGGGTTAATTACATAGACCATAAGCTTTAACCTTTGTGGCATTCATCTTAATCCCTGCAGGGTTCTTGAAGACCTTCTTAAGAGCATTTATCTCAGCGAGATCGCCAATTATTGTGGAAGTTGCATGTCCATTGATATAATTTACCTACCAAAAGGTATTGTTAGAGAAGATGCATGTATGATCTTTACAGTTGTTGTAAATTTAAGATCTTGAAATGATAGATCATCGTGAAAAAAGTGAAGCACCTCCTGTACTGACACACCGGCATCCATAAGGCTGCTTTGAATACATGATGCAACGCAAAGCCCATCAGATCTTGGATTCGTTATATGATAAGCATCGCAATTTACTGCACCTCCCAAGTATTCTGCATGAATTGGTGCATCCCTTTTCATTGCATGTTCTAAACTCTCCATCACCTACATAAAAAAGCAAACTAACAAATGTTCATATAGAAAGAATAGGATGAACTATAAAAGTGTATAATGAAGAAAATAGATAGATCAAGTAAAAGATGAAAACTGGAGTGTAACTGTAACACGAGCTAGTGGTGAACTTACCAAAACACCAGCACCTTCACTCAAAACGAAGCCATCTCTATCTTTATCCCATGGTCTGGAAGCAGTCTTGGGATCATCGTTTCTTGTAGATAATCCTCTAATCGCAGAAAAACCCGCCAATCCTATGGGGATAAGAAAAGCTTCGACACCACCAGCAATCATCAAATCAACCTTCCCTTCACGGATATGACTTGCAGCTGCATAGAAGCAATAGTTGGAGGTTGCACAAGCAGCTGAAATGGAGTAGTTTGGTCCCATAAAACCAAGATCCATTGCAAGCATCGCAGGACCCATGCTTGGTATAGTATAAGGTTCAATGAATGATGAGAATTTCCTATGACCTCTCTTTCCCAGACACTCCACGCCATCACTTAATCGGCCAGCACATCCAATTCCCGATCCAACAAGCACCCCAGCACGATCCTTATCGATCTGCACACCATTCAAAAGTTTAAGTAACCCTCCGGATCCAATATTTAGAGACCTGAAAAAGTGAAATAGTTATATATATATATACCTTGGAACGTTCCTCACTACCAAGATCAGCATCTTCAAGTGCTTTTTTCCCTGCAACAATGCAGTACCGTTCGCAATCATCAAGTCTCCGGTCTATTTTGGCATCAATATAGCCATTAGAGTTGAACCCACGAATCTGACCACCAAATCGAGTTGGAAGCTTTGAAGCATCGAATTTATCAATTAATGTGATTCCACTCTCTCCGGCTAAGAGCCTGTCATAGTATGTATCAACATCGTCTCCAAATACAGAGATGAGACCCATCCCTGTTACCACGACTCGCTTTTTGGGATCTTTCTCCCGTTTTGGAGCGATGGCAGAGGCGTATACTTGGCGGCTTCTCGTGGTGATGCGTGCTGCTGATTTGACATATACGTGTGAAGTGTTTTTCGGGAGTAGTTTGAACGTGGACACCAAGAGAGGTGTTCTCAAGAAAAGAGGTTGAGCTTCCATTGTTAAATTTGTAGAGAGTAATGTGTGAAGATTATTAAGCTTTTGGTGCATACATACATATATGCTCTCTAGATAATAACAAATTAGGTGTAAAAAGATCGATCATGAACATTATTAACAACTTCATTAAACCATTAGGCCTTGGCCACCTCCTTCGGCAGAGGCCTTGCCCTGGGTTGGGTGCCCACCCCAGTTCAATTTCAGGGGAGGACAGGATGTCTTTTTCGATGCTTGCTTATGAGGTAGGGCAAGTAGGATACTACGGTTCACAAATGTGGACCACGGGGCCATAGGTCCCCGCGCCATTAAACCTTTTTTTTAATGTATAATAGGTCAAGAAGATACCACATTTCTAAGCAACTTGCACTGCATGAATCAATTAGTTTTTGTTATGTTATTCTTGTTAAAGAAATTGTGAACTCAAATATAACATTTTTATATCTAGTGTTCTAATAGGGTGTTTTTCTATCATTTTGATTACGTTTTCATAAATAAATTTCGGAGTTTTCTTGAATTCTCTCTCGAATATTCCATCTTTGGTATTCAGTTGAATCAATGAAGTTTGGTATCAGGTGTCACACGACATCATCAAAGCATTAGTAGCCTAGTGGTCGATAACATCCTTGGAAGAGACAGTGGATGACATCCCTGTCAACCCGGGTTCGATTCATGGGGTGAGCATGGGGCGATACCCTGACCATGGGTCGTCGGTTCCTGGTCGTCGCCAAAGATTAGTTGGTTACTCGGGGTGCCCGTATGGATCCTGGATACCTCGTCGACAGTGGCGGATCCAGACAAAATTGTTGTTGGGGGTACCTTATAATATAAAATAAAATTTAATCATAGGAGTGTACATGGGTTTGGTTGGGCGGTTTGGAACATTTTTGAAACCCGACCCAGTTATGGCGGTTTGGAAAATTTTCAACCCAACCTAACCCATTCAAAAGTATAAGTGTATAACCCACCCTTTGCAGGGTTGTGGCGGGTTGGAAGGGTTGAGAGGTTTAGTAATATGAATTAAATTGAGAAATCTAATACGATAAATACTACTAAAAATAACATAAAACGAAGTTTTTAGCTATTACAATCATTCAAATATATAACTAAAAGTATACAAACAAACATTATGAACAAACGGATACAAATGAACAAAAAAATCACTATTAATCATCATTTTATTTCTTAGAAATAACATAGCAAAAGAAAATTAAACCGGATAAATTTAGGAGTGTTGAAAAAATAAACCTATAAATTTAATCTAATTAATTGTCCAAGTCTAACGTAGGCTTTTGTTTATGTTTCTTACTTTGAGTTTTCAACTTCAGTATTCCAGCTTTTGATTTTCATTGTTAAGAGAGAGTGTAAATTGATTGAGAGACAAAGAGTCAATTAAAAAAAATTAGGCCCTATGTTTCCTTTTTTACTAGTGGCTTGGGGGGGGGGGGGGGGGGGGTCTTGCTTACGGTTTGTTGGGGGCCTAGACTGCAATTTAAACAAATATAATTAAGCTAAAGAGTTATTTTTTTAATGTTGAGGAGATGGGGTTGTTGGGGGCCTAGGACCCTAATGGCTTCTTTATGCATCCGTCCCTGCTCGTGGAGTTCATGTCAAGAAGTGTACGTGTGTTATTTTTTGTTCAAAATAAAAAAAAATGTGTTATATCAATTCAGGTGGGAAGTAGATCGAACTCTTCGTTGTGGAAGTGGCTATTCATCTATCTTGATCTAAAGGAGTTGATCACAAGCATTATTGTAAATCAGGGCACTTTCGTACTCTGGTTTTCCATATCTCGGCATCATTTGGTCGAATTTTGCAAAGGAGCATGTGAAGTTTTTAGAAATGATCAGAAGCAATCTTCTAGTAAAGGTAAGTGTGAATGATATGTTTCTCATGTTAATTAAGGTATATGAAGGTTAATGGTAATTCAGTGGTTTTTATTTGAAGACTCATATTACTCGTATAAAGTTACACTATAACGTCGTTGAGTTTATAACAAAGTGTTGTATCTAAAGACATTGTAATAAGTTTATAAAACATTATTTAGCTTCGTAATGAGTATTAGGACATTTATAAAATCAAAAAATGTCGTATTGTCTATTTTATAATACAAGGATTGAAAAATGTCTTATACAAATCATTATTCTAAAAAAATATGGATCTATATAGTAGACTTTCTCAAAAGTGTCCTATATAATAGCTAATGCAACATTTTGCTAAAAGTGCCCTTAAAAACTTGTTATGACGGGCTGGTGTTGTAACTCGAAATATCTATAACTTCTCTTCCGTAACCCGTTTTATGCATAGCCATTCAAAAGAAAACCTGTTAAGACGCTTAAAAGTGTCCTTTAAACTTATTACAAAACATTTAGTTATGACACATGAATTTTTGGTCCTACAAGTTATTACTCATAAATTAGTTTATTTAGATGCTTAGAAGTTGGTGACGCCTTCTAAATTAAGTTTCACTAATTTACCAAAATGCAATGATGTAACGAACAGGTTTTTCAAGAAGGTCTTTTATGCTTCTCACATAATAAAGTTGTTGTTGTTATCCGAAGTCTAACTAGCTACACATTGAGAGACAATGTAATAATTTGTCGCGACTCTTAAAACTTGAAGTTTAACGTTACCTCAATTCTATGTCCCATGCCATTTAGTTAAAAACCTTGATCACTGTATAATTTATATTATTAAAACTTAATAAATATTTTATATCATAAAGTGGTAATCACACATATAATAATAGAAAGAAAAAACATATAATCGATGAATTCGATATAACTGAGGTGATAAGAAATAATATGTGAGTGGAAGAGAGTATCAATAGTTTTACTCTATTTTATTAGAAATGACATTTATGAACGTCCTTCTCAAAGTCAAAATATGAAGGTTTAATTATTTGTGAAAAAATATAGGTTTTATTGCTAGGACTGAAACTGTTGACGAATTTATATTTTTATTTGTGAAAAAAGTAAAGGTTTCATTGTTAGGACTGAAATTGTTGACGAATGTAAATGTTTATTTGTGAAAAAAAAGTAAAGGTTTTATTACTAGGACTAAAAATGTTGACGAATGTAGATGTTATTTTAAGTTCTATTAATTATACAAGCCGTTGTTTCTTGATAAATGACCATCCAAAATTAATCATTAATTGTACTGTTGGTTCGTATTTTAAAGTAATTATGGATTTGATTCTTGTGGTTTACAATTTCACACCTCTTTGGCTCCTATGCTCTAACAATGTTAAGTAGATTAAGTTAGAGGGTAATTTAGTCATTTTCTTTATTTTTAATAATTTAAAATATGTCTAGTATTTTATTATTTGAAGATCTATTAAAAATAAAACTCCTTAAAATGATGTCCTCATTGGCTGGTTTTTCTTTTTCTACCCTACATTTTTATGAAACCAAATGATATTTTCTCTCTATCTCCAGGCAATCACCGCCTCAATTTCTGGCAATCCCCATCTTTTTCTCCGACCATCTCGTTCCTCATCATGCTCATATAAACAACACCCAACGATCTTCTAGCCTCTATCGACACCTATGGGCTATCGAGATAGATGGGTGGTGTTTATATGAGCACGGTAAGGAACGAGATGGTCAGAGAAAAAAATGGGAATTGCTGGAAGTGGAGGCGGGGATTGCGTGGTCTAGATAGAGAGAAAATATGATTTGATTTCATAAAATGTAGGGTAGAAAAAGAAAAGTCAACGAGGACGTACTTTAAAGAGTTTTATTTTTAATAATAAAATATTACACATACTTTAAATTAAAAAAATAAACAAAATGACTAGAATACCCACTAACTTAACCTACTTAACAAAAGATTTCCGACAATGTTAGGGCATAGGGATGAAAAGAGTGTGAAATTGTAAATCACAAAGCTCTTGCTCATTAGTTTCAACTGAAAAACCAGATTTAATGTGATATAACCGCCACTGATTACACAAAATACAACCTCAATTTGTAATAACTCGACACAACTGTTAGCCGTAGAATTCAAAAGCTAACCCACAAGCTTGTTGATTCATCTAACTATGATGAGATAGATGCATGTGTTAGTTACTTTAATGCTTAGTGTAGGATTAGCAAGAAAAACAAAGAATTTGTCTTTAACCACAAGTTGAATTGGAATTCAGCTTAAGAACTTTAATCTGATATGCTTATAAACTGCGAAAAACTTGGATCATAGAGGCATCATATAGCGTGACCAATTGGAGATGATGCTTCATGATAAGATTTGTTTCTTTGAAACACAACTATCACTATGTAGTCGACTTCCAAAACACTTTCAAAACAACATATAAATAATCAAACCCAACCCACTATTCAATAAGATGAATGAATATTGTCATTCAACGTTCTAGATTACAATTGAACCTCCAAAATAGTAAATGGTTAAGAATTATACATACAGAATCAATAGCATACACACACTGAAGTTGACATCTAAAGGAACACTACTAAAAAATTAGATATTACCTACGGCCATTACCGACTGCTAAAAGCAGTCAGGAATTTCCGACCTTTTTTCGATGGTTTACCGACTGTTCTTTATTATTTTATTTATTATTTATTTTTTAATAAGTCGTCAGAAAATAGTCGGAAAATTGTCAATGACCCATCGAAAAGCAGTTGGTAAATGAAACAGTCGGAAAAATCGGCCCGGAACCGTCGGTAATTTTACCGACCAAGTTTTTAGCGACGATCGTTTCGTCAGAAGACGGTCGGTAAAGCCGATTTCCAACTGTTTTCCGACTGTTTCGGCCTTTGGCAATACTCTTTTTTCTAGTAGTGGGAAACTCTAGAATAATAATTGTAGAGAGTTTGACATATGATTAATCCAACCAAATACTAAATCCAATAACTCTCATTCAAAAATCTCCTCAAATTTGGCTTTGTAATAGATTCATAAATAGCGTTTCCCCCTTCCCAAGACTTAGCACAGGGGTTTGCAATAAATCCATGAAGCAAAAGGATGTCTTGCTCAGGATCTTTGAACTCAAGTATATATAATCGAGATTTGCATTGATTGGGATATCATAGGAAAATGTTTAAAAAGTTGAAGGATTAAAAAATATAAACTTTAAAGTGTTAAAAGTTGAAATATAAAATAAATTAATTATTTGGCTATTGAAGGGAATATAGAAAAAATAGGGGAAAATTGTAAGAGGCGTGAGGATCTAAAAATTATTGTAGAGATTTCCAACGTCTTTTTGTGCTTTTTACGAAAAACCTTATAATGACTTTTCAAATTTCAGGTTTAATAATATTGCCACACTCTACTCTATGACTCATGCCATTAAAATCCTTGACCATGACCATATAATTTGTACTATTTTATCTTAATCAATAATTATATAATTATATCATAAATTGCTTGCACACAATAATATAAAAAAGAACATTCAGTTACTTTGTTTTTTGAACAACGATTACTTCTTTCTTTCTTTCATATTAAACCTTTAAGGAAACAAGACCCAGAGACCAGAGAGTTACATATTTGAAACTAATTTTGGGATAGCCCAACTTATTTAATTAAGAAGATAGTTCTGAAGTTTTATGTGTTGAAATCAAGTTTAAAAGCAACATCTACGGATACATCGATCATGCTCATGGTTACTGAAATGTATAAGAGGTGACAGTTCAACCAATCATCAATCACATCATTACTACTGATTGATTACTACCGATTTCTGGGTTGGGTAGCTAATTAGTTGTGGTTCGGCTTGCAGCAATATATATCAGGGTTTGAAAGCCGCGAATGCAACAACTGAGTTGTGTCCGCCAAAACCAAATGAATTCGAAATAGCTACATGATACCAAAAAACATTTGAATAAATTAAGAAATCATGGAAAATGGTGAACAAGCGAAATAGAGAACGGGAAACAAACTCACCAACGTTGATTTCATGTTGCTGTTTTCGATTTGCAACAGTGTTGAATTCTATTCCTGGTTCTTGGTTCTATAGATTAATTTGCTAAGTAAGTAAACAAGAAAATCAAAGAACAACGAAGGGAAAAAGGTAGGCGTATAGGAAACAATACATGCACGTACGAACTGATTAATGGTGGGATGCAACCATCCTGTCTGAATTGCTTTAATTGTGGCAATGGCTTCCAGACCCCCGGCTGCTCCCATGCAGTGTCCAATCATAGACTGGAACATAAACACGAGGTTAATTAAGAGTCAACGTGGACCCAGTTAGCTTTTCAAAAAAAATAATTGTGGATCCTGTTAATCACGATGGGTTGTACCTTGGTAGCATTCATCTTGATCTCTGTAGTGTTCTTGAATACCTTCTTCAGAGCGTTTAATTCAGCGAGATCACCAATTACTGTGGATGTTGCATGTCCATTGATATAATTTACCTCCTCCACAGAGACACCAGCGTTAACAAGGCTTCTTTGTACGCATGATGAAACGCAAAGCCCATCAGATCGTGGAGTCGTTATATGATGAGCATCACAATTTACTGCACCTCCTAAGTATTCGGCAAGAATGGGTGCATCTCTTTTCATTGCATGTTCTAAACTCTCCATCACCTACAAAAAACCGGAAAGGGATTCAAATATACGGAGCAAGATAAACAACAAAATTGTGTGTTCTTCACCCATCATCGATCATTAAATGTGGCCAGTTCTAAAATTAATTAATCAATAGATTAGATTGATTCAAAGACAAAAACTAGAGGTGGTGAAGTTACCAAAACACCGGCACCTTCACCCATAACGAAACCATCTCTATCTTTATCCCATGGTCTAGAAGCAGTCTTGGGATCATCATTTCTTGTAGACAATGCTCCGGAAGCAAAAAAACCTGCCAATCCTATGGGAGCAAGGGAACCCTCGACGCCACCGGAAATCATTAGATCAACCTTCCCTTCACGGATATGATTTGCTGCTGCACAAAAACAGAAATTGGAGGTCGCACAAGCAGCTGAAATGGAGAAGTTTGGCCCCATAAAACCGAGATCCATAGCGAGCATGGCAGGACCCATGTTTGTTAGAGTATAAGGTGCCATAAATGGTGTAAGCTTTTGATGACCTCTCTCTATGAGGCACTGCACGCCATCAGAAAATACGGCAAGACCTCCCAATCCAGATCCAACAAGCACACCAGCACGACCCTTATCGATCTACACGACATTGAAAACTACTATGACTATTAGCCCATAATTTAAGGGTGTTTACCAGTGGAAAAATTTTCTGTTTTCTAGAAAAAAACTTCATCGAAAATGAAAATTTAGAAAACTTGTTTACTTGATTCAATTTAGAAATTTTTTTCCAAGAAAACAAAATTTTCATTTTCAAAATTTACACATTAATTAGAAAACTACTTTTTATAGTTTTCCAATTCTCATTTTCATTTTCAATTGCCCGTCTCCTTCTCGTTGCCGACCATCGCCTCACCGTCGCCACCCGCCGCCTCCACCGCCACCGCCACCGCCGCCGCCGACCACCGCTACCACCGTGCCGTCGCCACCACCCGCCACCGCCACCGCCGCCACCACCACCGTCGTCGCGCTACATCGTCCCACTCTCGTCGCAGCGACCACCGTTGCCGCCACCCCGCCGCGACCACCCTCCCACCGCTGCTGCCACCACCGCCTCGCTGCCGCCACCGTCGCCACCGCCGAGGCCTCCGCCATCGCAGCCGAGGCCACCGCCACCACCACCGTCTTCGTCGATCCCACCACCATCGCCGCTGAGGATACCGAGGCCACCGCCAACGCCGCCGAGTCCACCGAGGCCACCACCAGCTCCGCCGAGTATACCGAGGCCACCTCCATCACCGCCGAGGCCATGATATCGCCGCCACCGCCGTCGCCGCAGAGGCCACTACCACCGCCGCCTCCTCCGCCATCGATGCCACCGCCGCTATGACCACCGTCACCGCCGCCGTTGCAATATTTGAAAATTGGAAAATGAAAAATGGAAAATGAAAAGTAAACGGAAAATGCACAACTAAACGGAGTTTTCTAATTTTCTAAAAATGGAAAATGAAAACTCCATCATCCAAGTAAACAAGTTTTCTAATATTTTCTATGAAAATTGAAAATGAAACCCAACTCCATTTTCTGAAAACGTTTTCTATGAAAATGAAAACAATTTTCTACAAGTAAACAAAAATGAATTACTGACCTTGGAGCGTTCATCACTACTACCAAGACCAGCGTCCTCAAGGGCTTTTTTCCCCGCAACAATGCAGTACCGTTGACAATCATCAAGTCTCCGGTCACTTTTGGCATCAATATAGCCATCGGTGTTGAACCCACGAATCTGACCAGCGAATTGCGTCGGGAACTTTGAAGCATCAAATTTATCTATTACCGAGATTCCGCTCTCTCCGGCTAAGAGCCTATCATAGTATGTATCAACGTCGTTTCCAAACACGGAGACAAGACCCATGCCAGTAACGACAACTCGTTTTTTGGGATCTTTCTCTCTTTTTAGTGCCGTGGCAGCTGCTAATACTTGATTATGGGCGTTCTTGTTGCTAGCTTGTGGTTTCACAAATATGGGTAAAAGGTTTTTTGTGAGCGGGTTGATCAGCTGTGATACTGGGATAAATGTTGTATGAAGAAGAGGTTGAGCTTCCATTATTTTGTGGAGAGTTAAGTGATGAGATTTTTAAGCTTTGCAATTGATACAAGCTCTTTTATATTCACATATTTCTCTCTCCATTATTAACTCGTTTTACCACTTTTTAAGGCTACACGCACCCAATCCAATCAACCCACTCAACCCACTCACTTTTTTAATGTCACATCAGCTTCCACATCAGCTTTTGGTCAACCCTCCCATAACCCTCTACAACACACACCCAACCCTCCCAGCCCTCTCACTTTTCAATTTATTTTATTTATAATTAATTAATTAATAATAAGATTAATAATTAATTAACTAAAAATTAAAATTACATAATTAATTAACTAAAAATTAAAATTACATAATTAATTAACTAAAAATTAAAATTAAACATTACATAATTAAATAAAATAAACTAAAACATTAAATAAACTAAAAATTACAAGCCATATTTGGCTTTGATCTTGTCTTTTCGTTTCATAGTATCGAAGAGCTTTTTACCCCGGAGATGGTAGTGCGGGGTGGTGTAAAACTTAATGTCTTCCTCTTGTTGGGTCGTTGGTGAAAGTTCTTCCTCATCGGAAGTGTCTTCCTCTTATACGGGTTGGTAATTGGGTTGGTAACCGGAAACAAATTGTGGTTGATAAGGAGAACCAAAATCGATTGGAGGAAATTGTGGATTAGGAAACGGTTGATAAGGAAACGATTGATAAGGACACGGTTGGGGAGCTTGTGAAGAGCTCCCGGGTTGATTGGGTTGTGAAGAGCTCCCGGGTTGAGGAACTTGAGGATGAGTAATTGTGATAGAAAAACCTTTCGGCGAAATGTCGAGATTGTAATCGGGTGGATATTCTGGAGGGAACCCGGTATGCGTAACATCGACTTTGAAAGAGGGCTTCGAAGGGGTCTCGGGTTCCGCCCGACGTTTACATTTCGCGCGCCGTGATGCAAGGTTTCGATCGTTTGGATTCATCGTTTGAAGAGTGGGAGGTTTGAAGAATTGGAGGTTGTTTGTGTGAGAAAAGAGTTGAAGAATTGAAGGTTGTTTGTGTGAAAAAAGAAGTTGGGTTAAATAAGTATTTATAGGAGTAAAGATTGAAAAAAAAAGTAAAAAAAAAATTTAAATAAGTTACCGTTGAAGAGAGCCGTTTGCCAACGGCTCTCCCAACCCAAAGAACTCCCAAGCCGCCGGCTTGAATAATTGATGCACCCAACCCAAAGAGCCCGCCGGCTCTCCTTCCCTCCTACCCGCTGGGAACCCAACGACCGGTGCAAGCAGCCTAATCAAAGTATGTAATAAGACATAATTTAGCTTTGGACAAAATCATTACTAAAAAATTATGTATTATCGACATTTCTAAAAACGGACTACTGAAAGTGGTTGGAAATTTTTGACTGCTTTTCTCTGGTTTATCGACATTTCTATTTTTTTTAATGATTAAGTAGTCGGAAAACCGTCAAAAAAAAAGTCCGAAAATCGTCAGTAACCCATCGGTAAATGGAATAGTCGAAAAACAGTCGTTAAAAGTCGTCGGAAAAACCGTCGGTAGCTTTTACTGGTCAGATTTTTGCGATGCTTTTTTTGTCGGGAAGCTGTTGGTAAAGTAGATATTCGATTGTTTTCTAACTGTTTCGGCCATTGATAATGGGAAATTATATCCCCACCCCCCTGCAACTTTTTACTGACAAAAAAAAGTATACCCCCTACTCACATACAATATTGAATTGCAAATTACAATTAGGCCCCCCATAATAGTTTTGGTTATACACTTTATACCTTTTACTTATCTATTTTGCATTTTACATTTCAATAATATTAATACATATAATCGTATATTAGCTAAAATACATTAATAAAATATGTTTTAGTTTTAACAACTTATACCATTATCATCGTCTCGTCGATACGTTCGAAATGAGCCCAATATTGAATATTTTTGGATTTCATCATCTTATTATACATAATAAAATTGTTTAATATGATTAAATTATATTATATAATTCCTACTGATTATTCACCAACATCCATGTAATCACTAGTATGGACACGATCTATATACTCTTCATACATATCAAATCTACGTCGGTATGAGTCAATCCATGTGCTTGCCTCTTTAAGACGATGACGTGTCCAATGGTGTATGAGTGTAAACTGTAACATTTTAGGCATATCTTATATCGTCGTGGACAGGAGTGATTGGGTTTCATAAGTAAACATTGGTCTCCCAAGACAACAACACATTTTTTACACCAAATGAGCCCAATATTAAATATTTTTTGATTATATTTTCTTATTATACATAAGGAAATTGTTTAATATATTTAAATTAAATTAAATAACTTTTTTTAACAAAATTGTTTCATTTTGGTGTTCTTTTCTTTTAAAAATAAAATGTTTTCAATTATTTTCCTGATGAAATTCATTTCTACATTCATAAGCTACCTTATCAATTAGCTTTTGCCAAACGCAACTTATTCACCAGCTACCTTATCAGCCTTCAACTACCTTATCAGTCACCAGCTACCTTATCAGCCATCAACTAACTTATCAGTCAACAGCTGATACAGTTGACCAAACATAGCCAAAATGTTTTCAAGGATTTTCCCGATGAAATTGATTTCCAAAAAATGTTAATTTTAAACTAAAATTAATGTCCAAAAAATGGCTACTTTTGCATGTTGAATAAGACGAAACTATAATTCTGATTTTTATTTGTAACTTTAAATTGTATTCATTATAATATAATTTGTTTCATAACTTGTAAAAAGTATCTAAACATTTTAATAGATTTTTCGTAAAGCTTAAGTTTATAAACTTAAGACCATCTCCAATGGGGTCACCAAATCTTACACTAAACATTAAATTTGGTGTAAATGTTACTATTCACATCTCCAATGGGGTCACTATTTTTTACACTAAATTTAGTGTGATGAATAGTATCACACTATATTTGGTGTAACACTATTTTTTTTACACTATTTTTAACACTACTTTTCAATGTAAAAAGAATTTGGTGTAAAAAATAGTGTTACCCATTGGAGAAGATTTACTAATAACACTAAATCTTACACTATTTTTTACACTACTTTTGACATTTGGTGTAAAAAATAGTATTACCCATTGAAGATGCTCTAAGTAATTATACATTTTATTTAATGAAAGGATAATATAATGTACCTAGATCCTGGTAGGTTTTTAATGGTATTTTTCAAAATAAAATTGTGATATTAATTTTTATAAAATAATTATGAGAAGAGTCTTATAAACATATACTTTTAAATTGTACTTGTATCCATAAGACATATACACACATATAAATAGGGAAAAGTTTATTTGTGAACCAACTTTTTGCTTGTCAACCACGAAACAGACGAAAAAATAATATGTGCTTTCAAATATCAATATTCAAAATGAATAACAAAGTTGAATATTTATGCATTATAAATAATTAATAATACAACATTCAAAATAATTATACAACATTTAGGATGAAAAATACAACATTCAAAATGAATAATACATTAATTCATGATCCATGTATTATTTACCATGAATCGTGTTTATTCAAGCTGAATGTTGTATTATTTACTATGTATGATACATGAACGGCATGCAAAACTCTAGAAACGGGATGCTATCTCCTTTTTCCTCACATTCGCAACTGAAACTAGGTTGTTATTTGAACCGGCCGACCCTATAAGAATAATTTGATATAAAACGCTATGTGATAGAACAATTCATATCAACTTTGTTCTCAAAACTTGTAAGATTGTCTAAAAGGATCAAATGAATTTATTGTATCACATTTACATTTACATATAGAATTACAATATAATTGTTTGATGATAAACCTAAATTCTTTGAAATAGTCTATTATAAATTACGGACATTCATGAAAACCAGGGGCTACTAACAGATGATTCATTAAAAGGATGCATGCTTGTACTTGCAAATTTATTATTTCAAGATCTAATGATTTAAAAAACTTAATACTGATATTTGTTGAAAATATGGTTGTTGCTGAAAATAGCCATTAGGTGTGGAACTGGAAGGACGACTCAGGACAAAGTCCATATGGCAAATATTAGAGTTTTATTTTATTGTAAAACTCTTTATAATAGTACAAACATTGCGTTCCCTATTGGAAAATAAGGTTAAGAAAAATTTCAATGCACTCAAATCTTGATATATAATCTAGGGTTTGATGTGGAATCAAATAATTGCCCATGTTATGACGAAGACATTGACATTGTGGATCATTTGATTTTGATGTTCGATAACTAAAGAGACTTGCTCACGAGATATAAGGCACTTTCAATTGCTAGTATTAAGGCACTTAAAGGTGTTCAGTTGTGTTTTCAACTGTATTTGTGATTCGATAACTCTTAATTTTTTGGTATTTGAAACGAAAGGGGAAACTATTGATTGGGGACATTGGCTTATCAGTGGAATGCACTATCTTAGATGTTAAGGCCCTAACGGGTGTTTCGTGTTTGCGTTCTTGGTTTGTTCATTCTAGTCTTTCTTTTGGATGTGCTTTTGGACTAGCTTCTTGTTGTGTGAGTCTTTTATCGTTTTTATATAATATTCGTCGTTCAAAGAATCCATTTGTGTATTCATAGAATTTTTGTAGTAACTATCCGTTCGCGAAGTCAAAAAGCTCGTTTTTCCCATTTAGGTATTCCTTGGTAAAAAAAAAGCTAGCCTATAAGTCAGGTTCCATAAGCAAGCTTTTTGAAAAACTACTTTGAGTAGCGTTTTGGTTTATTGTAATTATGTGACTTTTTATTTGTTTATTTCCAAATATACCATTCTACTTTTTACATTACTAATTTTTAAACATGTCATTTTTGCCATTTTACGGTTATAATTAACCTTATCAGCTAGTTTTTGCCAAACACATCTTATTCATCAGCTACCTTATCAGTTATCAGCTAGGTTTTTTTTTTGGAAGAGGTATCCCAGACCACATTGGGCCTAGACTAATCCTCGGCAATTTTGGGCCGAAGCCCGACTGCTAAAGCATGCAGCCCGGGGTCGAAGCCCGTACCTCCAGAATGCATCCCCCAAGGCTCGAACTCGGGTTCACTACTATGTAGTGCCCAAGCCTTACCACTAGGCTAACACTCTTTGGTCAGTTATCAGCTAGGTTATCAGCTAGTTTTTACCAAACATAGCCTTAGGCTTTGTTTGGCAAGCACAAGCTAGCTTATAAGCTAGTCCATCCAAACATGTATCAGGAAGCTAGCTTTTTGAAACGCTACTTTGAGTAGCTTATGAGGAGCTTATTGTAGCTTTTTCCAATTATACCCTTATTAATATTAATTATTAAATTCAAATATACCCTTTTTGGTCATTTTACATACTCATAAGCTAGTTTTTGCCAAACATAATTTGTTCAACAGCTAGCTTATCAGCTACTAGCAAGCTTATCAATCAACAGCTAGCTTATCAGCTATTCGCTAGCTTATCAGCTACCAGCTAGCTTATAAGCTATGCTTGCCAAATATAGCCTTAGTACCTAAAATTGATTTTATTTTAATGGAAACTGGATAGGTGGCTATTGGCTATTGCACTTCCAATCAAGGAATCAAGGAGAAAAGAAGTATAAGCATGCTGTTTATGACTATCCTTTTTGAAGTCAAAATAAGACGTTCTGGATGATAAAGTTTTAGGATTAACTTATTGATTGGATTGTGGTTGTTGAATAATAAGTGTATTTCGTAAAGTAATTCTAATCTATAAGGAGAAGTCCTAAATGACGTATTATTTATTATTAAATGTCCTATAAACTAATTAATATAAGGTCTTTAGATATGATATGCATTTTACTTTTTAGTCTTATAAATTATATCTTAGGCTATCAGTACTCCAACTCTCCCAACCCTCCCAACCCTCTCAACCTAACTGTCACATCAGCTTTTTTCCACCTCTCTCTTAACCCTCTCTTAACCCTTTACAACCCGTACCCCAACCCTCCAAACCCTCTCATTTTCATAATTTATTTAATACAAATAAATAAATTAAAATTAAGTAACAATTACAAATAAACTTCATAATTAATTAAAAATAAAACATTACATAATTAACTAAAAATAAACTAAAATTACAAAAACAACATAAAAGAAATTAGGAAATTAATTAAACTAAAAATCAAAGTTATGTTTTGCTTTGATACTTGCTTTTTTCGCCAAAACACGTTCCAACCAGGCACCCCGAAGATGGCCATGCGGGGTTGTGTAATACCTCAGGTCGAGCTCAAACTCGGTTGGTTGATAAGGCCCCTCATACTCGGGTTGAGGAAGAGGGTCAATCTCAACGTCGGGTGGTGAATCCTCATCGAAAGTGTCACCCGTAACCATGGGTTGGGATCCCCAATGGGGTGAAGGAAAGGGTACATAATTTTCAAAACCCCAATTGGGTGGAGGAAATTGTGAAGAGGTCCCGGGATGAGGAAATTGTTGAGAGTTCCCGAGATGAGGAGCTTGTGAAGAGTTTCCGGGATGAGGAGCTTGTGAACAGTTCCCGGGATGAGGAGCTTGTGAAGAGGCCCCAGGATGAGAAACTTTGATACTAAACCCATTAGGTTTAACTTTGACAGCATAATCGGGTGGAGCTTGTGGATCGAACCCGATATGCGAAACTTCGAGACCAAAAACGGGGTGCTGTTGCAATTCAATCGGACGTTTGCCTCGTAACAGACGAGATGAAGATTCAACGCTTGGATCTATGAAGAGTTGAAGGTGTGAAAAAATTTGGTTTAGAAGAGGTAGAAGAGGTTTGAGCGAGAAAGTTGGAGATGGACGGTGTGAAAAAATAGGGATAATTTCATATATGCCCTTGTTAAAACTGAAAATATCATATTTACTCAAACTAACCTATAAATATCATATATGCCCTTCTTAATCTATCAAAATGTCAAATTTACCCAAATAACAATTTTTGTCAATTATTAATTATTTTAAATTATATTTAATATTTAAAAATAATTAAATGACAATTATACCCCTTTTAATCTAATCCACAAATATCATATATACACCTTCTAAACTAGATTCCAATTACCCACTTTTCTCCAAAACCCTTTCATACGAGGGATTTTAATTCCTTCCCCCAATTCCAATTCCATTCTCTAAATTTTACCAAACGCATGAATCCTTGGGAATTGGATTCCAATTTATTCATATTCCCAAGGAATCCTGCATACCAAACGCGCCCTAAAAACGATTTTAAAGAAACTGCACATAAAAGGAGCCATCAAGAAGTTAAAGATGAAGAGCCATCATTAAATTAGAAAACAATTAAATAAATATTGCACCATCAAGAAGTTAAAGATGAAGAGCCACCATCAAATTAGAAAACAATTAATTAAAAATTGCACCAAAAAAAGAGCCACAAGGAGGAAGAGCATCGTCAGCCACGAGGAGAAGAGAAAGAAGCTCCCATCAAGAACAAGAGAAATAAGGGTAATAGGGGAAAGAAGGCGCCTTTGAATATATGGATATGTTGAGGATATTGAACAATTCATGAGTCTTTTGGGATGATTAAGGAAAATTAAATTTTTACCAAACACTCATCATCTCTACGCGATTCATACATCACCTCTGTATAAAATCATTCAGAGCTAAATAAACATCCCTAATTAATGTTTTACCATGTTCATAAAATCCAGAAAAAATAGGGAATTGATGGCTTTCTTTGTTTTGTGTTGATTGTTTGGGGTGAATCCGTGAGGGGTTATGGAGTTTGATTTTGGTACATTTTGCAAGAAGGGTATATATGATATTTATGAATTAGACATAAAAAGGATATAATAGCCAATTAATTATTTTTTATTTTTAAGTTTGATTTATAATGATACAAATTTGATAAAAAGTGTTATTTGGGTAAATGTGATATTTTGATAAATTAAGAAGGGCATATATGATATTTATAGGTTAGCTTGGATAAATATGATATTTTTAACTTTAATAAGGGCATATATGAAATTAACCCGAAAAAAGAAGTTGGGTAGAAGATGTATTTATATAAGGGTAAAAATTGTTTTTTTTTAAATTTAAAAAAGTTACCGTTTCTTCCCAACGGCTATGAGAGCCCGTGTATGGTCAAACCCGCCGGCATCAAGCGGTCGCATACCGCAGCCCGCCCTACCCACTGAGCCCGCCGGGCTCAAGTCCGCTCAGCTTGGGCATGCGGTACGCATAGCCTTATAAAGTGATCTATTGGGACATTTAGGGTTTTGTTTTTACATATGAAGGTAACAAGATACAAAACAAATGACCATTACTCATAAAAATCGGATAAAAATCACAAGAGAAATCATTGAAAACGTTTTCAAAAAATGGAGTTGAGTTTTCATTTTCAGTTTTCTATGAAAATTTTAGAAAACATGTTTACTTGAATTGATAGAGTTTTCATTTTCCATTTTTATAAAAGTACAAAACTCGTTTAGGTAGCGGCAGTGGTGGTAGCGACCGGCGGTGGTGGTGGTGCCGGTGGTGGCGATAGTGATAGTGGCGGTGTCGGTGGCGGTGTGGGTAGGGAGGCGGTGGTGGAGGTGGCAGGGGTGGTCGCGGTGAGGCTCGCGGTAGGGGTAGCGATGGGGAGGTGGTCGCGGACTCGCGTCGGCGGCGGTGGCGGCAGTGGCGACGGTGGTGGCGGTGGCCGGCGACAAGAAGGGGAGGGCAATTGAAAATCAAAATTCGAAAACTATAAAAAGTAGTTTTCTAATTCATGTAGGTTTTTAGAAAATGAAAATGAAAAGTTTTTTGGAAATTTTTTGAAAACTAATCCAACAAATCGAGTTTTTAAAACTTTTATTTTTCGTATAAATTTTTCCAAAAGTAAACGCAAAGTATTTCTATTTTTCATTTTTTTTTCTTTTATCAACTCGACCATGATCAGTCCCCATCTTCTAAAGTATGACAATCAACATTGAAAACCTCATCCCAAATCAAATTACCATTCAACCCTTTCTGTCACTAAGATATGTAATCTGGTACCCCTTGTCTTTGACAGGATCGAAATATCAAGATCAGAAAACTTAATTAAAGAAGTTTGCGGAATAACACTTTGATTATATGAAGAGAACAATGGATTTGTAGTAAACTGAATGTGTATTGATTTCAATAGCTTAATGATTACAAACACAAGCCCCAATCTGTTTGAACAGGCTCAAACAGACGTGCAAATCTTCTCAATTGCAGGGATTTCAAGAACAATCTTGAGGCTCTAATTCTAAACAAAAGCTAATGAAAAACTCGTATCTAATAATGAAAACCTATCAGCTATATATACGAACTACAAGATTACAATAAGGAAACTAGATTTACAAGATAATCTCTAAAATATCTCCAACTGAATCATATCTTGTCCATATCTTCAATCATCGCAATCCTTTCCTTATCATGAACTTGTCAGCAGTGGTAAGACAAAAACAGTGTTAATCTTCAACCAGCAGTGGTAATCTTGTATAGGCAGTGGTAACTTTCTTCAGGCAGTGGTAAGTTGATCTTCAGTGTTAACTTACATACTAGCAGTGGTAAACTTCAGATAAATTAGTAGTGGTAACAACTCCAGAACCAGCAGTAGTAATCCCATAGCTGACAGTGGTAATCCTCAGCAGTGTTAACCAAAAGATTATCAGCAGTTGTAATGCATCAGACTCAACAATCTCCCCCTAAACTTAACTTCTCAACATGAGGAGCTAAGTTTGTGAGTCTGATCTTCAAGTAAGTCTTTATTTTCTTCACTAGCAGTCTTGCAGCTTTTGTAGGTTCACCACTTGTACTCAGATTGACATTCATCATGCACTGCAGCCTTTGTATATCAAGTGCATCAGTCTCACATTCTTCAAGATAATACTCCATGTCTCCATCATTGATTCTCAGACTGTAAACCTTGCACTTTTCAAACCATCTCCACTCCTTCACAGCTTCACAGTTTGTGTTCTTTACACCTAGAAGTCTGAATGGTTCAAATAACCAAAACAAACAATCTAGTGCAGCCTTCCTCTTTGCAGCTTGATTAGGATTATCTCTGTCATTTACAGCTACATTAATCACAGTGCACCTTAGATCATACAGCTCCTGCAGATTCTCTCTTGTACATGCTTCCAAGATATTCATCCATTCAGAATCACAGAGTTCTGAACCATCATTCAACCTTATAACATATCTCAGATCTTGATCAACACCCCAGCCAATGACTTTCTTAGGTTTCTGCTCAATCATCTTTTCATCAAAATACCTTTTATTCACCTCCAGCAGTTGTTCTCTCAATCTTTCCATCAACTCTTTATCAAGCTCAGACAAGTTTTCTGCTTTCTCTTTCACTTCCAACATACTACCCATCATAATTGGCTCAAAATCATATCTCTTATCCATCAGAAAGAAGCTCATCCTCCCTTTCTCAAAATTCACTGAAAACACCCTATTTTCATAGGTGTTCCAAGAGATAACCTTTCCTTCACCTATGCTGTCATTCTGATCTCTTTTTCTATTCTTCTTCAGCTCAGCCTTGGTTTTTGAGAAAGCAAACATTATCTTCAAATCTTCAACAAGCAACCTAGCTTCCTCAAAGTCTTCAACCTCCTTAGTACAAGAAATCTCATACATCTTCTTTAGATTAGCTCTAGACAGTTTTCTGAAAATTCCATGGTTGCTAGCAAACACTTCATTAGTTCCATCACTTCTGAATACCTTGAAATAATCAATCTGATTATTCTCAAAGAATATCCACATAGAAATATTTGAAGGTTCTTCAATCTCTTTGGTCAACTTCCCCTTTTTGGCAATTGATTTCTTCCTCTTTGGCATAGGTGACTCAACTCTTTCAACTTCTTTGCCTTTTTGCTCAGAAGGACTGATGTTCTCAATTTTCTCAACTTCTTTCTCTACTTCTTTCTCAGTTTCTTGGACAACTGTCTGAACAGGATCATCCACAATCTCCTTAGTCATCTCTCTATCAACCTCAGGATTACCTTCAGTAGTAACCTGGTTTTCACTTTGATCTCTCTTTCTCTTTCTTTGAATCAAAGCAACCTCTTTAGTTTCAACTTGTTGTTCTTCCATGGCTTCCAGATGCATTGCCTCTCTGGTGACATTGTACTTGTTTTCAACCTTTTCCAGATCCCATTTGGCAAAATACTGAACTGGTTTTCCAAGAGCACCAGACAGATATATTTCACCATTATCCTCCTCTTTTCTGTCACAACCTTTGGAGTTTTCTTCTTTTGAGTTCTTTTTACAGGCTTCTTATTTTCAGCTTCAGGTTCTTCTTATTCCACTCTTCTTGCATTTTCTCAGCCTCAATTCTGTCTTTCTCAGCAATCCTTGCCAACTCCTCTTTTCTTTTCTTTTCTTCTTCCTCTTCAATTTGTAGAATCAATTCATCACTAATAATATCTTCAGTTACTGGATTCACTACAGGCTTGAATCCCATCTCCTCATCATCAGACTCAATCAGATTCTCTTCCACTATCTTCTTCTTGCCCTTGTCTTTTGGATCAACAATGACCTCATCTTTCTTCTTTGTTATGACAGGCTCTTTGATAACTACACCCTTAGTTGTTTTTGCAACCTTAGGCAGCTTCAAAAGTAACTCAGCAACTGTAACTTCATCTTCATTCACTCCCAACTCAGTTTCAGCCTCAACCCCTGTACCAACTTGTTTGTTTTCCTCCCCCTTAGCTTCAGTCTCAATCTCAACTGCAGGTTCATTCACAACCTCAGTTTCCTCAATAGCAACAGACTTTTTCTTCTTCTTAGACTCCCCCTTTACCTTAGATTTCCTCTCCCCCTTTGTGAATGCAACCAAAGTAGAGTATCTTTTGTTCAAGGATGCAATCCTCAAGTGCATGGAGGCAACTAAAGCACCTTGAGACTTGATCTTGTTGAGTAATTCTCCTATCATGGCATCCTTATCCTTGATTAGCTGATTTTGTACATCCACCAGCTCCTCCAACAGATCCAATCTTTCTTCATGGGACTTGTGCTTTTCATCATGGAGGTGAAAGTTCTTTTCATAAGCTTTCAAGTCCTTGGCAATGGCTGTGAAGTTATCCATCAATTCTTGGTGTGAAAAACTGCCCTCACCAGGTTTAGGAGTGTTTACCTCCATTACTGGATCTTTGAGCTTTTTGACACTAGTCTTCAGCCTTGCTGAAGCACTAGATGCCCCCTTGGTTTCTTGGCACCTGGGACCTCCCTTTGATTTCTCAATAGGAGTTGCCGTGGTAGGGGTCTTAGCTATGTTCAAACTGTCCTGATGCACACCTTGTGCAACATCAGTAGTTTGAGCCTCACCAACCACATGCCCTTCCATCTCCTTAGAGGGCACCTTCTTTATACTTGAGTGGGGCATCACTCCAGGGGTGTCCCTTTGGATATTATCAGAAGGAGAGTGCTCCAACTGTTGGCTTAAAGGCTCTTGGGGTTTAGAACCAGAGGAGGAAGGAGCTCCCCTGTTCTTTCTTTTATACTTCTTGAGTGTAGGGGTGGGGGTTTTATCAAGGGACTGAGGGATATTATCGGTGATAGGTGTGGGTAGGTCATCAGTGGGTATGCTTGATTGTGAGGGATGCAAGCCTGATGCCTCACCTTGTGGGTGGTTCACTCTCATCATTGTAGAGAACAATAGAGTGAAGTGGTCATTAGAGCCTTGTGCAGGTCTCTTTATATTGGAAAATACCTTATGATCAAGAGCAGAGCTCTTATAGATGTCACCATGAATTGGTACAGCCGTCAATTCTTTAGTAATAACTTCTTGGACAAATCTTGGGAACATATAAAAAGTTTTGACTTTAGAATTGTTAATGTTCTCAAGATTATACACAAGATCATCAAAAGTCATTTGAGAAAAATTAAACACCTGATTTGTGGCTAGACAGACCAAAGCAGAGGCAATGGTGCTGCTAAACTCACCAAAACTGGTGGTTTTCTTTGAAAAACAATGCAATAGGGTATGCACAAAAAATCTCCATTGAGGACAAAACTGACTTTTAAGATATTTCAAAGAGGTTTGGGAGCTTGTATACCCCATTCTTAACAGATTTTCCATTATGGTTTGAGTGGAAAGCATGGTTATACCTTTGTCATCATGGAGTTGCAGATGAAGTCTGATCTTTGCAGGGGTAAGGATGAGTGATTGACCACAGATTGTGGTGTGAATCGATTTCACTCCTTCAGATTCTACGACAACTGCATTTGCCCAGAAATCTTGCATATGTTGTACATAGATCACGGGAGCAATAGTGGCCGCATATGCAACGTGTGTAGACGCCAAGAAATCAACAATATCCTCAAAACCCTCAGATTCACCATCTTTTGATAGATAGCCGACCTTGTTGTGATCTTTAACGAACTGCAGCGACTCCATTGGTAATCGATGAAGAAACCCTAAACAGATTGTGAAATCAGTTCGTAAATCGAAAGTAGAATGAGAATCCTAGAACACAGAGAGAGAATGGTAGCAGAATAGTAAACGTTTTTAGAGCAAAAAGCCAAGAATAGCCGTTTATGAAAAAGGCGGTCAAGTTAGGGCTTTTATACTAAACTGATTAGCAAGGGTAACTACCATCAATAGTGGTAACGAACACAAGCAGTGGTAAAAATCATAATCAGTGAGAAGCTACACTAGCAGTGGTATTCGTTAAGCATAGACAAGAGCAGTGGTAAAATACTCGTGCAGTGGTAATGAGGCGGGTCCGTTCAAAAGCAGTGGTAAAAACACTGAAGCAGAGGTAATTACACGTGCCAAATTAAAAGCAGTGGTAAAAACGTGCACGTAGTGGTAAAAACCCGTGTAAGTTGAAAAGCAGTGGTAATTACACGTTCAGTGGTAAAAAGATGCGTATAGACCCAGCGGTGGTAAAAATCAAGCAGTGATAACACATAACCAGCAGTGGTAATTAAAGAGAAGGGTTATTCAGAGTTCATCATTCCAACACCTGTAACCAAAAATGTAAACCTGCCTACATCAAAAGCTTTTGTGAACAGGTCTGCATATTGATCATCAGTGTGAACTTTCAGAACTTGAATTAACTTCTTTTCATTACAGTCTCTAATAAAGTGGTACTTGATCTCTACATGTTTGGTCTTGGAGTGCTTGACTGGATTGTTCACAATACTAATAGCACTGTTATTGTCAATGTAGATTGGTGTCTGCAAGAATGAAAGACCATAGTCCTGCATCTGATTTTGAATCCATAACACTTGTGAGCAGCATTGTGAAGCAGCTATGTATTCAGCCTCTGTTGTGGATTGTGAAACAATGGTCTGTTTCTTGCATTGCCATGAGACCAATCTTCCTCCCAAGAATTGACATCCTCCTGAAGTAGACTTTCTATCCAAGTTTGCTCCTCCATAATCACTATCTGTATAGGCCACCAAATCAAAAGAAGAGTCATTTGGATACCAAAGGCCCAACCTTGGTTGACCTTTGAGATATTTGAATATCCTCTTGACTGCATGCAGGTGTGACTCCTTTGGCCTAACTTGATACCTGGCACAAACACAAACAGCAAACATAATATCAGGTCTGGAAGCTGTAAGATACATCAATGATCCAATCATGGATCTATAATGGTGAACATCAACTTCCTCCCCCTCAACATCAGCAGTGAGGTGTTTGTGTGTTTCCATTGGTGTGCTGGCGGGTTTTGCATCATTCATTCCAAACTTTTGAAGCATGGTAGCCACATATTTGGACTGATTGATAAATATCCCATCTGTCTTCTGCTTGACCTGTAAACCAAGAAAGAAAGTTAGCTCTCCCATAGAACTCATCTTAAATTTCTTATGCATCAGTTCCTCAAACTCCTTGCACATATCATCCTTTGTAGATCCAAAGATGATATCATCTACATAAATCTACACCAACAGCATATCCGTCTTTGTCCTTTTGATAAAAAGAGTCTTATCAATAACACCTATCTCAAATTTGTTTTCCAACAAATAGGAGGACAAGGTATCATACCAAGCCCTAGGTGCTTGATGAAGACCATACAATGCCTTCCTCAACTTATACACCTTATCAGGATATTTGGGGTCTTCAAACCCTGGTGGTTGACTGACATACACTTCTTCATCTATAGTGCCATAGAGAAAAGCACTCTTGACATCCATCTGATAGACTTTGAATCCTTTGTAAGATGCAAATGCCAAGAATAGCCTGATGGCTTCTATTCTTGCAACACGTGCAAATACATCATCATAGTCTATGCCTTCTTCTTGAGTGTATCCTTGTGCTACCAATCTGGCCTTGTTCTTGATAACAATGTCTCTTTCATCAGTCTTGTTTCTGAAAATCCACTTGGTGCCAATGACTCTGTGTCCTTTTGGTAAATCCACCAGATCCCAAACATGTTGAAGGACAAACTGAAGCAATTCCTCTTGCATGGCCTCTATCCAACTTGGGTCCTTCATAGCATCATGGGCTTTCTTGGGCTCAGTCTGTGAAAGACTGATATCATACTCAAGTGTGGATTAGGAAGGGATTTACTCTGCTTCCTTGTAATCATAGGAGACTGAATGTCCCCTATTACCAGAGTAGGTGGATGATTCTTTTGTGTTCTAGTAAGATACAGGGGTTCTTCAGTCAGATCCACCCCTAAATTTGAATCATTCACTTCTGGTTCTAGATCCAATTGAGGTCCCTCTTCTAAAGCAGGTATGCCTTCTAGATTCTGAGAGGGTGAGGATTCCTCAATTGGTTGATCATCAATCTTCTCAGCAGACCCAGATTCTGTGTGATCATCAACAGTCGACTCATCAGTGGTACAGGTATCATTTGAATCAACACAAGGCATGGGAAACATGACAAATGTGGGACTTGTTTCTTGTGCTTGCTCTGTACCTGAATCTGCATTCACTGTATAGCTCATATTTAAAGAGTTAGTAAGTGAATCAATATCAAATAGCCAATTGGGACCACTACCAGGTATGTTAGGAGTGTTCTCATTGCATTTGACATTGTCACTTTCTTCTATGATCCTTGTAGAACTATTGAAAACTCTAAGTGCTTTGCTCTGAGAAGAGTATCCAACAAAAAATCCATCATCAGATTTGCTCTCAAATTTGCCTAAGTGAGTTTTGGTATCAAGTATTGTGCAAGGACACCCAAATGCTTGTAAAAATCCTATATAGGGTTTCTTTTTCTCAAAAAGTTCATAGGGTATCTTGCCTTTTGATTTGACTATAAGAACTTTGTTTTGAACATAACAAGCAGTGTTAACTGCTTCTGCCCAGAAAGTGATTGGAAGTTTAGAGTTAGCCAACCTAGTTCTTGCAGCCTCAATTAGTGTCCTATTTCTCCTCTCAGCAACACCATTCTGTTGAGGAGTTCTAGGAGCACTGTATTGTCTCTCAATACCTTTTTCCTCACAAAAGCTATTCAAATCAGCATTTTTGAATTCAGTGCCATTGTCTGATCTAATGACTTTTACCCTTAGGTTTGTCTTGTTTTCCACTCTAGTCACAAAGGGTTTGATCAGTCCACTTGTCTCATCCTTTGTTCTCAGAAAGTAAACCCATGTAAACCTAGAGTAATCATCAACTATCACAAGACAATAGGATTTCTTGCCTATACTCATCACATTGGTAGGACCAAACAGGTCCATGTGCAATAACTGTAAAGGTGATGAGATAGTGTTTACTTCTTTGGACTTGTGTGAGTTTTTGTGTTGCTTACCTTTGAGACATGCTACACAATGATCATCACTTGAAAATTCCTTTGCAGGCAGACCTCTTACAAGGTTGTTTTTGACAAGTAAATTCATATTTTTGAAATTCATGTGGCACATCCTCCTATGCCACAGTGATGATTCACTCACAGATGCTTTTGAAAATAAACAGTTTAAGGATGTTAAAGAGGAAGCATCTTCAATGTCCAAACAGTAAACATTATCTTTCCTAGGTGTTCTTAACATTACTTTGCTTTCATCTATCTTGTTGCCAGGGGCAAGAATGACATTCAGTATCAGTGAAAAATACACCAAACTTCTTGTCACAAACTTGAGAAACACTAAGTAAATTATACTTTAATTGCTCTACAAAATAGACATCATCAAAAGTCATCTTACCTTTTGATACCTTACCTTTGCCACTAATCTTACCTCCATTTGGATTATCCCCAAAGGCAACATGTCCACCTTCAAACTTTTTAAAGTCTTCAAGTAATGACATGATACCTGTCATGTGCCTAGAGCAACCACTATCCACATGCCAAAGACTGCTCCTTCTTCCTTGGTTGCTCTGCACATAGAATGAAACAGTTAGTGTCTTGAGGGAACCCAAGCCAATATGGTCTTGGGTTCTCCCTTTTCATTAACATAATTGACCTCTGTCAATCTGTTCAGCTTTAAAAGATAGTCTTTGTTAGGGATCTCATGACTGGAATATTTGGTTATAATGGGTTTTCTCAATGAAGACTTGTCAGTGGTAACATTGTTTGAGTTTCCACTACTATTATTGCTAACAGCAGTGTTAACTTGAGATGTAGCAGTGGTTGAGTTATTACTGCTGATATTGCTAACAGCAGTGTTAACCTCCACACTGTTAATGCTGTTACCACTGCTATCAGAAGCAACACTGTTGTTACCACTGCTAGTTGAAGCAGTAGTATTACTAAGTGAAGCTTTAGGTACCCATTTAGTAACCAACTTAATAGACTTCTTTTCAACCTTTTTCTTTTGAACCTTTCTTTTGGGTTTACTAGATCTGTTTTGTTTAGGAACAACCTTTTTGTGTGTAGGGACAACTCTTCTAGCTTGATAACTGTTTCTTTGATTAAATGGATTGAAATAACAGTCTCTTGCTAGATGATTTGTCTTACAACAGATAAAGCATGGTTTTGGTCTGTTAATCTTACTCAGATCAACACCATGACATTGAGCCCAATGGTTATTCCAGTTTCTTTTATTCCCTCTAGGATGATTTTTGTTTTGAGACTGTGAGGAAGTACCAGGTTCAACTACAGTCCTCTGAATGTAGTGGTCCTTCCTACTCTCTTTCCTAGGTGTCTCAGTCTTTTTCCCTTTATTTTCTGATGACATGACAGATTTCCCCTTATCTTTCCTAGTGGTCTCTATCTTTTTGCTAGGAACAAATGGCATACCACCTTTCTCATTAGTGAGAATCTGGTGTTCCTCAGGGATGGTCTCAGAAGTGCTTTTCTTATCAAATTCCTCCTCAGAGTGTTCCTCAGGCATACCACCTATCCAAACCTTCTTTCAACTCACCTCTGTCTGTATTTTGAAGTAGGTCAGTGGTGGGAGGAATGTAATTCTGATTGTAAGGAGGAGGGGTATTATTGTATCCTATACCCCTTTTCAAGTCATCAGTCACTTGTACTCTAATGATTGATTCTAAAGCCTTAGAGGACTTTGAAAATTTATCTAGGTCTTCTTTGGCTTTGGACAATTCTTTCCTAGCACTCTCTACTTCCTCCTTCTCTTTTGACAGTTTTCTCTCAAGCTCTTTCTTTTCCCACTTCCAGTAGTTATGATCATATTCAAACTGAAGTTCATTGGCTTTGTAGGCCTTTATTTGATCCTCCAGATTGTCTATGATCTTAACATACTCTCTTCTTTCTCTCTCCATCTTCTTAATACTATCACTCATGGTCTGATTATGATCCCTATACTTTTTCACAGTTTCTAAACAAGAATCAGAACAGAGTTTAGAAGATACCTCAGTGGGAATATTAGTCTCCTTGATTTCAGCCATGAGGGCTTGATTTTGAACTGCTTCTTCAACATGATCACTCCAATCAAATCCTTGTCCTTCTTGAGAGACCAATGCTTGAGATGAACTAGGATTTGAGTTGCTTCCCCTGTTGTTGAATCTAGGAGCTTGTGCAGATCCACTACCATTATTCTGATTGTTGGTGGTTACACCTTTGCATTCTCTGGCAAAGTGCCCTGGTTCATTGCACTTGTAGCATCTCACCTTTGACTTATCAAACCCAGCTTTATCTCCTCTCTTGAGATCAAAGTTGTTTCTTCCAGTTCTTCTGATGAATCTCTTCATTCTCAGGGTAATCATGGCCATCTGCCACTTGATATCCATCTCTTCAAGGTCATCTGCATTGATCTGATCCAAATCATCATTGATCAAGGATGACTTGACATGACTTGCTAAGAAAGCTTCCAGAACTGTATCCTCATTGATTTCCTGAGATGAACAAGAATATACATTAGAAACAGTTTCATTAGCAGCAGTGGTATTATTAAAAGCAGTGGTATTGAAGGAACTAGGGTTCTCGGAAGAAAGAAGAGCAGTATTATGAGTGTATCCAATAGGTCTTTTCTTCTTCTCCACTTCTGCTTCAAAGATCCTTAGATCATTGTATAGATCTTCAAGTTCCTTGTCCTCCAAGTCATCTCCCTGCCTGAATGAGACAGTGTAAATAGTTCATTCCTCTCCAAGAGATCTGAGGAATTTTCTATTCACATCATCTTTGTCCATCTTCACATCTACAGTTGCTAGCTCTCCAATCAGCTTGTTGAATCTATCAAAGGTTTGAGTCATAGATTCATTCTTCAAGGATGTGAAGTTTTCATACTGCTGCTTCAAAATTGCTTTCTGGTTTCTCTTTGTGCTTTTGGTTCCAGAGAACCTCTTTTCCAGAGCAGTCCAGAGTGATTTGGCATCAGTGTATGTACTGAATTGATGTTGGTATTCATTGGGAATAGCCAACAACAAAGTACTCAAGGCTTTCATCTCAGTCTGCCTTCTTTTCCTGTCTGCATCTGTCCTGGGAGGGGGTCTTGCAGCTCCTTCATCAATACCAGGTCCGTTTTCAACAACCTCCCACATTCCATAGTCTGTGAGAAGCATGTATTGACGGATTCTGATCTTCCACATGTCAAACTCATTGGGTTTGAGCATGGGAACTTTAGAGACCAAAACTGTTTCTTGAGTATCCATTGTTAAATAGTTTTCTGAATTTAACTCAAGCTCTGATACCACTTGACAGGATCGAAATATCAAGATCAGAAAACTTAATCAAAGAAGTTTGCGGAATAACACTTTGATTATATGAAGAGAACAATGGATTTGTAGTAAACTGAATGTGTATTGATTTCAATAGCTTAATGATTACAAACACAAGCCCTAATCTGTTTGAACAGGCTCAAACAGACGTGCAAATCTTCTCAATTGCAGGGATTTCAAGAACAATCTTGAGGCTCTAATTCTAAACAAAAGCTAATGAAAAACTCGTATCTAACAATGAAAACCTATCAGCTATATATACGAACTACAAGATTACAATAAGGAAACTAGATTTACAAGATAATCTCTAAAATATCTCCAACTGAATCATATCTTGTCCATATCTTCAATCATCGCAATCCTTTCCTTATCATGAACTTGTCAGCAGTGGTAAGACAAAAGCAGTGTTAATCTTCAACCAGCAGTGGTAATCTTGTATAGGCAGTGGTAACTTTCTTCAGGCAGTGGTAAGTTGATCTTCAGTGTTAACTTACATACTAGCAGTGGTAAACTTCAGATAAATTAGTAGTGGTAACAACTCCAGAACCAGCAGTAGTAATCCCATAGCTGACAGTGGTAATCCTCAGCAGTGTTAACCAAAAGATTATCAGCAGTTGTAATGCATCAGACTCAACAGTCTTTGATCTTGAAAAAGGAAACCGCAACATGTTAGAAACAAGGTTGAGGAGTTGATAGTAAGACTGGATAATCTTGAGAATTGTGTGCGACATACTTTCCAAATATAATAATTTGACACCATTAGCATTGGGTTCACGAATTGAATATTAGGAATAATTCTTGAGTTTTTCTCACTCTACAATGGTCGTTGAAAGATAGAGACAATAATATCCTATTTCTCGTTTTTACATATTATAATGAGAAATCGAACGTTACCATCGTTTAATGGTAATAACACTTGGGAATGCACACTCTGCACAACAAACGGGTAATTGGTTGCATGTTTCATAACAATTATGAAGGATAACTAATTAGGGGTGTTCGATTTGAGTAGTTTAACTCTTTAGACTACAAACGAAACCAAAAATAGCAGTTTATTAAATATTCACAACAAGTGCTTAGATCAGTTAAACCAGACTATAGTTTAGGCACGTTGGGCCTTTATGGGCTTTAAAACTTAAACTTTAAAAAACATATATAATTTTTAATTGTAGATTAAATATCTATTTTAACAAGAAAAAATACCCTAAAGTTCACTCCTTTATGGCTTAAGTCGAGTTGAAGTAAACAAAGTTCACAAAAAGTTAAACGGAATCCACAAACGGTCAAACAAATTATCTCCACAAAACACCTTATTCGATTTTAATTAAATTAAGCTTTATGTTTGAGTTATTAAAAGTTAAGGGTTTAGGATAAAGTTGGGTTTAATCTTAAACTTAGGTATAGTCTTATACTAAAATAAATAATTATAATATATATATATATATAATATATATATTTTTGAAAACGGCAGCTTTATTAAGGGAGACGGGACTAGCAAGGAGCTAGATCCGCCCACCAAAACCCAACATTACAAGGGAGGGTTACAACACCAATCAATCCACAGAACATTTCTCCCACATTTGATCTAAACTGAAACCACAAATAAGAAACAGATTGAATTTCATTCGCCACCACGAGAGGGTTAAAAGCTTGATTTTTTAACAACAGATTGTTTCTGTTGCTTCAAATTTTCCAAACAAAAGTGTGGGTCACCAAGTCCTTGATAGCTTGCTTGGAGAGGGGGGGTCATTACCGTGAGAAAAGAGGTCATCGATGTCATTGCCATGATCTTCTAACATCGGCGCCCATCGATTGCATATACGTTTAACCTCCTTCGTTTTAATACACTCCATAAAAACGTGTTTCGTAGTCCTGGCAAATGGGACATAAAGTGTCCGCAAAAGAGACTCCTCTATTTATCAGATTAACTTTGGTCGGAAGCCGGTCCAGCCTAGCGCGCCAAACAAGGATACGGACTTTGGTTGGAACCGCTAAATTCCAAATAGTTGGTGACCCAGCTCTCTTGAGCCCCA
Source organism: Centaurea solstitialis (assembly GCA_030169165.1). NCBI lineage: Eukaryota > Viridiplantae > Streptophyta > Magnoliopsida > Asterales > Asteraceae > Centaurea > Centaurea solstitialis. Next base: position 81,646,613 of record CM058042.1, on the reverse strand, counting down.
TGTCGTCGATTGCCAGTCTTAAGGAAGCGGCAAAATAAAATCCTGAGTTCTCCAAGGACCATCGCCACTTTTCGTCGCCTTCCGAGATAGGGAAATTCCTGCATAAATCAACAAGTATATCCGTTTCGCGAGTTTCGCGGCCCTCTAACAAAGGTCTTCTCCAGTTCCAGAAAAGCATATTGCCAGACCCCGACTTTTTGAGCCTATCGGCGACTGAGCAATTTAATTTCTTTCTGCGTCTAGCACAACCAATCGCGGGAATCTGATGCCAAAAGCCTCGTGTCCACACCAAATGTCTTGGCAGAATTTGGTTTTCTTTCCTTCGCCAATGTCTTTAGAAAAGAGACCGTTTAGAGGTAGATTGAACTGATCCAAAACTTTATCAAGGGAAGCAATCTTCCCCTAGATCCCGGTCTTCATTGACCCGCTTAAAACCATGCCGAGCTTCCCATCTTCACCATATAAGGACACGATAACATGTTTCCATAATGCATCATTTTCAATTCGGAATCTCCACCACCGTTTAGTGAGTAAAGCGAGATTTTGCGCTCTAAAGCTACGATGTCAATTCCTCCATTTTCTCTGTTGTTTATCAGCTTCTCCAAGGCCACCAGTTAATTATCGGCTGATTTTGATGCTTACCCAGGAAAAAATTCCTTCCCATGCCTTCCAGCTTATTTAAGATAATTGTAGGAGCTTTGAATAACGAGAAGAGGTAAACTCCGAGGGACCCCAACACCGATTTACACAAAGTGATTTTTCCCCCTGCCGATAGATGCTTTCCTTTCCAAGAAGATAGCCTGTTTCGGAATTTTTCAAGTAGCAAGTGCCATCCCGTGCTTTTGTTCATAGAAGAGCCGATTGACATTCCGAGATAGGTAAAAGGCGTCCGTCCCTCCTTCCAACTAGTGATCATAGCTACCCTCATGATATCATTCGGTGCCACCTTGACTCCCAACAAGATGCTTTTACTCCAGTTTATTTTCAAGCCCGAGACTAAGTGATAACAATGAAGGATTTGCATGAGATTTCTAACATTTTGATCTGACCATTCTCCGAGAAAGAGGGCGTCATCCGCATAGTGAAGGCTAACCAATTTTGGCCCATTATTCGGCAAATCAACACCCTTTAGCAGTCCGTTGCGGGAACTCTCCTTAAGAATTGTGATCAAGCCCTCAATAGCAAGAATGAAGAGGTAAGGCGACATGGGGTCACCTTGTCGGATACCCTTTTCAAGTCGAAATTGGTTGGTAGGGGAACCATTCACCAGGACTAAAACTGAAGCCGTAGTCACCAACTCTTTGACCCAACTAATCCATTTACGACCAAAATTCATCAGGGCTAGTACATCAAAGAGGAAATTCCAGTTGACGTTATCGAACGCCTTCTCGAAGTCCACTTTAAATATAAAAATCTATTTATTTACCCTTCTCGCCCAAGCAATCACTTCATTGACGATGAAGGGGCCATCTGTTATGTTTCTTCCTTTGATAAAGGTCGTCTGCTCCGGACTGGTAATCGACTCGATCACCAACTCAAATTTGTTCGTTAGCACCTTTGAAACAATTTTGCTGAAACAACCCATCAAGTGGATTGATCGATACTCGTTGAGATGCAAAGGGTCTTTCACCTTAGGGACGAGAACAATAAACGACTCGTTACCCCCGCGTTTTAGCGACGGGTATTGCTCGAAATGCTTAACCGCAGATATGAAATCGTTGCCGACAACCTCCTAGAATGATTTTATAAAGGAGAATGAGAAGCCGTCTGGCTCAGGTGCTTTCTCGGACCCGCACTCCCAAACGGCCACTTTGATTTCCTCATCAGAAAAGGGCGTTTCAAGGGCCTGACTCTGATCATTCGTAAGTTTGGGGAGTAATTCGTCCCTAAGAGAGGGTCTTGAGGTGGTCGATTCCTTATACTTGTCCTTGAAGAAGTGGAAAACCAATCTTTTAATCGCATCCGGATGCTGCTCCCAGTTCCCGTTAGTAACGAGACCGTGAATTCTATTATTTTTTCGGCTGTTGATAACTCCGTGATAGAAAGAAGTATTTTCGTCCCCCTCGGAGAGCCACCTGACTTTTGCCATTTGTTTAAGATCTTTACTTCCAGCTTTTCCAACTCTTTTAAATTCGCCAAAAGAGAGATCTTCTCGGCTCTTTCGCATTCAGTAAGACATCTTACCTCCGACATCAGGTCTAAGGAGCCGATTTTCGTTTTAAGGTCCCGAATATCTTTGTATCTACCGGGGTGAAACGTTCGTTTCCAAACCTTAACAGCCTCTTTTGTCCTCTTAAGCTTGCGGCACAAGTTGTGTTTAGGCGAACAAGGAAGGGATCCCGATTCAGCATCTGACCAAGCGTGGATGACCGTCAATTTGAGAGAATCAACTAACAACGATGAGTTATAAAACCTAAAAGGGACCGGCCCAAAATCTAGCCTGTTACAGTCGAGAAAGATGGGGCAGTGATCTGAATACAACCTATGAAACAATGATGAAATTCGAATCCTTAATAATTTCTTCTTTATGTAAGAAATTCGGATTCCAAACTGAGCATAAACCTCCAGAACGCCCCTCGGGATTTGCATATATGTATTTGAAGGTTGGTTTAGTCCAACCTGTCCAAGAAAATGTTTCAAACTGCAGATCTGACTAGACAACCCAATTTAACTATTTTGCAAACTAGACTATACCGTCAAAGTACAGTTCAAACGGCCTAAATCGATCCGATTTGACTTAATTTGACCGGTTTGAACGATCCAATAAGTTTTTGAACTACCCTAACTATAATACATCTTGTTACCAAGGTGTGGAAGACCGAAGACAAGTTATGGCGTGGGGAGAACACCATCATCTTGTTAATAAAAACCGGTCGTGTCACCACATGAAAAAGCATCAAAAACAAATTTACCAAATTTACATATATTTTGGATCCAAAAATTTTATGTTATGCCAATGTATTTAGTATTTTAGATTTTCATCATTAAAAATTAGAGCATCTCCAACAGCATTGCTAAAATAGAAAAAACAAGGTTTTTTTCTTCCAAAGTGCTCCAACAGCATTGCTAAACCAATTGCTAAAATAGAAAAAAATGAAGTTTTCTCTAAATATAGAGATTTCTCTAAAATCTCTATATGAAGAGAGAGAAATATTATTTTACTCTTTTCCACCAATGGTATAATTAGTTATGTAAAAGTTTTTAAAAAGTTTATTGGGATAATAAATATAGTGTATATTTTAATAATATAAGTGGTGATAGAATCTCTAAAATAGAAAAGCTGTTGGAGATGAAAGAAAATGATTTTAGAGATTTTGATCTATTTTTCTCTATTTTAGAAAAGTTATAGCAATGCTGTTGGAGATGCTCTTAGAAGGTTTTAATTTCGATGCAATAACAATTATAGTAGAAATGTATGATATCATTGTTCAAATTATTATAATTTATGACCATTTTTTTTTCTCACTAACAACAATCATTAACGCCAATGACCACATATTTGGTTGTTAACAAACGTTAAAGGAGACGTTGTCTTAAGAAATAAGTGGGCTATTTTCTGGTGGTCATTAAAATTTTGGTCAATAATTTAATCGAGTTAATGATGCCCTTTACCTTTTAGTGGCATTTAATGCCTAAATTAGTTAGTGTATACAAACATGATGACCACTCTATTGTGGTGACTAGTAGAGGTGCACACGTCCGGTTAAATAGTCTAACCGGTTATTTCAAAACCGGTTAGGAAAAAAACCAGTTAGGAAAAAACCGGTTAGGAAAAAAACCGAGCGAACATATAACCGGTTATGGACCTCGAATACAATACTACTTGCAACCGGTTAGGTTAGAGTAATAACCGGTTAGGACAAAAACCGGTTAGAAAAAAACCTGTTTTGTTGGTTTTTTTTGGGGCTTGAGTTAAAAATCTGATTTTTTGGGCTTTTATTTGTTTAGTTGTTCTGTTTATTTCATTTTATAATTATATAATAATTATATTTAATATATTTATACAAATATATATAAATATAATAAAAACAATACATATAATTATATAAATACCATTATACCAAATTACCAATTACGAGTTACCAACCATTACTATAAAAATATTATAAATATAATTTCAAATAGAAATCCATATAAATCCAAATAAAAATGCATATATATGCATATATATATATATATATATAAGTTCAAATTTTTGGATTACAAATTACAATAATATAAATTAAAAGAGAACACTAGAACGGAGCTTCGGCATGGCCATCACCCCACATGTCACCCAAGTGACCTGGGTTTGATCTCCCCTGGCCACAACAATATATTTCTTAATTTTTTTAGTATATTGAAAATAACCAGTTAAAAACCTGTTAAAAAACCGGTAATTACATAAAAATTCTCAAAATTTATAACCAGTTAGAAAACCGGTTAAAAAAATAACCTGTTCGGTTAGAATTGTAACCGGTTATTTTAAAACCAGTTTCGGTTATTTTTTTCGGTTTTTCGGTTATTCAGTTATTTTGTGCACCTATAGTGACTAGTTAGTAACCATTTTCATATTTAGTCATAAACGCAAATTAGTGAGGAATTTTAGTGAGGAATATTGATAACCCAAATATTGGACAGCAACCATATGGTTCTTGTATAATTAAATTTCTTGTAGCAAAGATATCTTTTATAAGAAATTTAATTATAAAGAAATTAAATAAGATAATTAGATAGCAATTTTAGTGTAGTGTGGAACGAAAAAGGTAAACTATCCATATTTGAACAATTATTTCTTCTGTTAGGTTTTAGTCAAATCTATTACCACATTCAAGCAACGGAAGCATATTCAAAAAAACTATGGTAACAACAAATTAATAACCTTTTTACGGATGCACATGTTCTTAGAAACTTAACTACAAAAGAATGATCAAGAAAACTTACTTGCTAGCGATTGTTGAAGAATTAGCTCGATGGAAAAATCAAACCTTTGATGTTGCCTCTCGGATGTCAAGGACCAATAGTATGAATCCCTCTAGTGGCTCACACCTAAGATCACCAAATACTAACAACCAAGAACGCTCAAACCTTTTGGCTATTTGGAGAGGGAAAGAGAAGGAGGATGCCACAAAGAAAAAGAGAATGAATGAATTGATCAATTGGGTTTGATCCCAATGCATCTATTTATAATCTCTTGATTTAGGCTTCCTAATCCTACACAAACTGATAAACCAATTAAAAACTATTTTAATTATTATCAAGTTATTATCCTTTATATATAATTAATCCAATTAATTATATTTTGGATATTATCTAACTGATTATATTTATCCTCAACTGATAAATAAATTAATCACTTTCGCCCCCTCTAAATTCTTGATTGTTTATTTGGGTCTTAAGGGCAACCCAAAAGGACCCTGCTATTATTAAAATACTATCAGCTGTTAATAATTTGGACACTATTTCCAACAGTCTCCCACTTGGACAAGTTATTAACTTCGTCTGGTCAATATTTTCCAATAACTAGCAGAGAGCAAACCATCCAATGAAGCTGCCGAACTCTGATAAAGGTTCGGTCCTAAGATAAGTGATTTAATGTTCCTTTGTTCTACAAGATATCATATGAACCTGAGACATGGATAATAGTCTATCTCATGGATCAAAATTATGTTTCCCGATTTCCGATATGTGTTGAATTCATCAGACTACTCAATCGAACTCATCAATTCTAGTCAGGGTTTGGCCAAACACTTAATGTCAACACCAAATCATCGAGGGGCCCATGGATATCGCTTCTCCTGTTTAGGTAGAAGGAACAAATAAACTTTGACTACACAGTTCATTTCTACTCATCATATCATACCTGAACATACCCTGTATAGCTGCCAGTTACGGTCAACGTTGGAGTACACCAAAGCATAACAGAATCATAGAGCAAAACTCTATGTATCTCCGCTTGAAGAACATAAAATATTATCATCTCAAAATTACTCTGACTTAATCCATGAAGTAAACTTTTGAGTGCGGGTTGTTCCAATACTCAAATCACTATTAAGTACTCATGAGTGTTAGTTGCATTCTCTATGCTTCTAACACTCCATGACAGTCTTGAATCACTACTTACTTCCAGGAGTATGACTGACTGTGGAGGTTTAAGTGAATTAATACTTAGGAAGTTGGTTCTAAACATGCAAAACGAAAACACTATAATAAATTAAATGTAAATGGACGCAATCCAGCATATATTATAATCTCCATATAATAATCTCCAAGTCAAATACAATTTATTATCGTTTTAATACATCAAACCAAAAAACTAAAACATTCAAGATATATTGATATTTCTAACACCTATGGCTTCAGTATGATACTCATGTTTGGGTCGAGTTAAGGCTTTCGTGAAAGGATCCGTCAGATTCTCTTCAGTCAGCACTCTACTCACCACTTTCTGTTTTTCCTCATCCTGTCCAGTTCTTCACTAGTACTAGGACATTGATCTTTACTCAATCTTATGCCATGTGTAAATAACTTTTTCTTGGATTCACTCATATTGAATTTTCTTCAATATCTTATCCAAGTATGTACTTTGGCTAAATCCAACTAAACGCTTGGTTCTATCTTGATAGATTCTTATTCCTAGTATGCATGTTGCATTTCCCAGATCTTTCATAGCGAAACATTTCTCGAGTCAGATTTTTACATCTTGCAACATCGGAACATTGTTTCCTATGAGTAGTATGTCATCAACATACAAGACCAAGAACACAACATTACTCCCACTAGCCTTAACATATACACAGGACTCATCTTTGATTCGAGAAAATCCAAACTTTTTGACCCTTTCATAAAAAACAAAGATTCCAGCTACGAGACGCTTGTTTAAGTCCATAAATGGACCTTTTAAGCTTACACACTTTATCTGGATACTTGGCATGTACAAAACCTTCAGGTTGTGCCATATACACATCCTCATCAAGTTTCCCATTAAGGAAAGCGGTTTTTACATCCATTTGCCAAATTTCATAGTCATGAAATGCAATTATGGCAAGCAGTATCCTAATAGACTTAATCTTAGCTACTAGTGAGAAGGTTTCATCATAATCAATCCCTTGAGTTTGAGTGTAACCTTTTGCAACCAGTCTAGCCTTAAATGTGTGCACATTCCCATCCATGTTGGTCTTCTTTTGAAGATCCACTTATTACCAACTGTCTTGCGACCTGGTGTATGATCAACCAATTCCCAAACATGGTTATTGTACATGGACTGAATCTCGCTCTCCATTGCCTCTTTCCATTTGGCAGCCTCAGGGCCTGCCATCGCTTCCTTGTAGTTGGATGGTTCATCTGCACTATCAAATGTCTTATCATTTACTAGTGTATCTCCTTCCTTTGTAATATGAAAACCATAATAATACTCAGGAGCTTGATTAACTTTACTAACTCTACTAGTTCTACGAAGAGGTGGTGGAGTTATGTTAGTTTCCTCAACAGGTGATTCAACCTCATGTTGAGGGCTAGTGTCAACTATAGGTTCATTATTGGTTGTCTCTTGAATTTCTCCAAGATCAATATTACTCCCACTATCCTCTTTGGAAATGAACTCCCTTTCTTGAAAGACTCCCCTTCTAGCCACAAACACTTTGTTTTCAGAGGGTTTGTAAAATATATATCCAAAGGATTTGTAGGGATAACCAACGAATAGACATTTCTCTGCCCTTGGTTCCAGCTTGTCGTTAGTTTTGCGCTGAACGAAAACTTCACAACCCCAGACCTTTATATGTGCTAACAAGGGACGAGTCCCGGTTCACATTTCAGAGGGTGTCTTTGCAACCTTCTTAGTTGGAACAAGGTTTAAGATATGAGTTGCAGTTTCTAAGGCATAGCCCCAGAATGACATTGGAAGTGTAGCACGACTCATCATGGATCGAACCATATCAAGTAGCGTTCGATTTCTTCTCTCAGCAACACTATTAAGTTGTAGTGTTCTAGGAAGAGATAATTGTGAAACTATTCCACAATTCTTTAGATCGTCGTAGAATTCATGACTCAAGTATTCTCCACCCTATCGGATCGGAGGATCTTGATTTTCTTGCCCAGTTGGTTTTCTACTTCGTTCTTAAATCCTTTTGAACACTTCAAAGGTATCTGATTTGTTTTTCATCAAATAGATAAATCCATTTCTAATGAAATCATCAGTAAAAGTAACAAAGTATCTCTCACCGTTTCTTGTGGCGGATCTGAACGGTCCACATACATCTGTGTGGATTAAGTCCAACAGATCCTTACCTCTTTCCATTAATCCTTTGAAAGGTGATTTAGTCATCTTGCCAAATAAGCAAGACTCACATTTTTCATCTGACTTTAAGTCAAATGATTCCAAGATCCCGTCCGATTGGAGCTTGGCGATACGCTTCTTGTTTATGTGGCCAAGACGATGATGCCACAACGATGATTTATCCAATTCACTATTGGAGGAACCAACATTTAGAGTTAAGTTATTATTATTTCTATCAACACAAATCACACTTTCATACACACCATTACAAGGAGTAGCTTTAAAATAAAAACAATCATTTTTATAAACCAAATTGCAACCATTATCATTATCAAATTTAAATTTAAACAATCCTTGTATAATGCATGAAAAGAGATAATGTTTCGAGCCATTTCTGGCGAGTAGCAACAATCTAATAACTTAATTGAAAGACCACTACTAAGCACTAGTTCTAAATCTCTAATCTTGGTAACAGTAGCAGTCATCCTGTTTCCCATGATCAGATTCAGCTCCCCATGCTTTAACGTTCTACTTTCCTTTAGTCCTTGACAATTGGAGCAAATGTGAGTACCACATCCCGTCTCAAGGACCCAAGAGTTAGAAACTGAAGTACTATGGAGTTCAATCATAAAAATACCTGAGGTGCCACACTATTTGGTTTTGTTCATCTTTAAGTCCTCTAGATATTTTGGGCAACTTCTCTTCCAATGGCCCGTTTCTTGACAGTAGAAGCATATGGCCTCTTTAGGGTCACTTGTTGGTGATATGTCAGAAGTTTCAGCTTTTCTCTTAAGGCCTTGGTTGTGAAGAACAACTTTAGCCTTTCCCTTCCCTTTGGGATGAGAAACTTTCTTCTTCTTACAACCACCTTCCCTAATGGCCAGGATGGGAGCAGGTGAGTGAGCACTTTGGGTCTTACCCATACTTGCAGTTCTCAACATGCCATGGAGTTCTATCAAGGTCTAGTCCATATTGTTCATATTGAAGTTCACTATGAACTGTTTATATCCCCCACTAAGAGAGTTTAGCACCATATCAATAGCAAACTCTCTTGGGAAATTGACACCTAGATTGCCTAACCTGTCAATGTACGCTTTCATTTTCTGCACATGCATACACACAGAGGCACCATCCCGATGCTTACATTCCATATGTGATTTTACGACTTGGAATCCTGCTTGTCTTGCTTGCTCCTGAAACATTTCATGAAGCTGCTTACTTATGTCAAACGCCTCCATGTTCTCGAAACTCTTTTGAAGTTTCGGGGACATTGACGCTAACATGAGACATGCGACCTTTCTCGATTCCATGTCATGTTTATTATATTCGTCTACTGCCTCAGGGCTTGCTTCATCATCGAGTATAGGAAGGTCCTCATTGAGCAAGTACTCTTTGTCTTCGTACCTCAAGGCAACTCTCAAGGCACGAATCCAATCCAAGTAGTTTGGCCCAGTGAGTTTATCTTTACTTAGGATAGAGAGTAACGTAAGGTTGGATGTTGAGTGGGTAGGAGGAGGAAGAAGATTTTCAGCCATTTGATAGATATAGTTTAGTTTGGTTTGATATTTAATCCTTAAAAAAATAATTACCCTAAGATTATTTAAAAGGCTAGGATCCATATTTCACTTTATGATGCGAAAAGGGATGCCGTAATCGCATCACAAAGTTATTTAGGTAAACAATACTTTTGTTAATTTCATTCACTATGAAACTCCTAGTTCTTTTGAGATTCATCGACTTATGTCAATGGCATGTTAATCTCGATTATGCTTATCTTCCATTTGTGACTGGGATGCCGAGGATCACAAACTAGATAGTGAATCGACCATGTAAAAACACATGGACCCCTCGGCTCAAGTACGCTTGAGAATCACGAGCGCCATATCATTTTCTACTATAATTTCAAATTAACGTGCCGGCAAACCGCACACGCTCCGTTAACAAATTATAAGATTATGTGTGTTATTTACATGGGTAGCATATGACTTTCACATTTCTTAGTGTATCTAAAACGGGATTTTGTTTTATACTTTATAGTTGATACTTTTAACTTGTTACATTGACCTATCAAACCTCTCGGTAATTCCACTAGTCTACACAAGAGGCGGTGAGAATGGTAACGCTAAAGCATTTGAAAAACCATTCTCATTCAGTTACCATTTTATAGGCAACCTCCTTAAACCCCCTTTAGAGTGTTTATAGTGAGTACGCCCCTGGATTTGACTATCAATGCATAATTTAATTTTATACATATAATTAAGCTCTATTATATATATAATTGGATGAAATTTTAAAACATTTAAAACTATGATTATCTAATTAATTCAAATTAACTATGTGATGACACATTTAATAATTAATATATATATCGATTCCATAATTAATTCCAATTAAACATGTGAGGACACATGTTAATGATTAATTTTAGATATATCCAATTTATATTCACTATATAAATAATATCAATATTTATCTTACTATATTATCCAAACTTTAAATTTGGTATTTTGGCAACACTACAAGAAAACTGGGTATCAGCGAGGGACATATCCCTCGCTAATCCGTCGCTGAAGCTCAAATCCCTCGCTAATCCGTCGCTACTAGTCCGTGGTCAGATAAGTCGTGGATGATGCTATCAGCGAGGGATTAGCGAGGGATTTTAGCGAGGGATTAGCGACGGATGGTATTAGCGAGGGATTAGCGACGGATGATATTAGTCGTGGATAATTCTATCAGCGAGGGATTAGCGAGGGATTTTAACGAGGGATTAGCGACGGTTAGATATAGCGAGGGATTAGCGAGGGCCAATGTTAGCGAGGGATTAGCGAGGGACAATGTTAGCGAGGGATTAGCGAGGGCCAATGTTAGCGAGGGATTAGCGAGGGCCAATGTTAGCGAGGGAATAGCGAGGGATTATATTAGCGAGGGATTAGCGAGGGACCTAGAAACTGTTAGCGACGGATTTTCCCTCGCTAATCCCTCGCTAATGTTAGTTTATTTAGAAGAATCAATTTTTTCTATTTTCTGTATTTTATACAAAACCTACCCATAAATTGAAAAACAACAAATTGAAATAGTCCGACAAATTAAAAACAAACCAAATTCATAAATATTCAAAATACCAAATACAAATTCATTCAATTAAAAATATAACGTCATGGTTCATTAACTATGTAGCTACTAGGACAGGCGGAAGGGCCGAAAAGGGGGAAGTTTATCCTTATTGTTGCATGAAAGCACTAAAATGCTCCGATAAGGCAACCTGCTCAATCGATGTCGTTCATGAAAGCAGTGGACGAACTCGGAATCAGCTTCCCGTTTGAGGATTGGACCTGCTCATATACCTCCGAATTTGTCGGCTCACGACCCCATGCTTGTCTCTACAATAGACAATTTAATTTAAGTTATTAGTATATATACGAATCTAATTATTTGTTCAAAAAAATTGCAAACTTACCATCTCGTGTTGATGATGTGCTATAGTAATCGATCCCCCGGTATGCCTGGACGATACCCCCTCAAACTGAGTCCTCCGATTGGCCTTGTTGGCCCTAGACTTGACCCTCCAACGTTCGGTATCCCACGCCTGTTACAAACATAACATATAAGTCGGTACAAAAGTAACAAAACACATAGCAATATACAAACATCATAATAAAGATACAAACCTCATCAATCATTTGATGCCAAAACCTCTCGGGGATCCATAAAGGGTGGGTGTACTCTAAGGCGACTAAAGTCCTCACCATCCCACTCCACCTTCCAATTCTCATAGCATCGTGCCGCTGACGATTCACGTGCACCCCTCATCCAATCCAAGTATTTATTTTGCATATTACGTGTCCATGCATTACGAGCGGCATCATCAAACTCTGGGTCCCACTGGAATTTACTCTACATACACAAGATTTGTATCAAGATAAAACAATAAGTTGATATGTACAATTACTATAAAAAGGACTCAACTACACGAACTTGAAAGCGCTGGAACATCAAATCACGTTCAGCCTGAGGGACCTCCTTCCATAGATGCCACGGACCATGAAAGGAAGATTTGAATATAGAAAACATCTCCCGAACGACATTTGTATCATGAAACCTGCACAATTTAAAAATATACACAACACAAGGCATTCATATCATTTTATTTTGCAATGTTTCATCTTATAACAAACCTACTTACCCGTCGGCTTCCGGAGTTACATGCCATCGTTGACTCTGTTCACGTGGTGTCGCTATCGAATGGTTGGGGCCTCTTCTCGACCTCGAACCAGTCGAAAGAAGGACCTCTGTGTCATGTGTCCTCATTTTGTCTAACATACAAATACAAATTCACAATCCATGTCCCTATTTAGTCCAACATATAAAAGTCTAACATACAAATACAAATTCACAAAGATTTATTACCAACCAAAATGCAAATACACAAACCAATATAAGGGCCTTACTACAACAACTAAACCACAAAAAAGGGACCTCACCAAAACAGGGGAAGGACCCACAAAAACCAATAAAAAACAAGAAGACTCGAACTCGGTTTGGATGCTATGAACCCCCGAGCGATAACAATCTGCCACAGCTCTTGTTTTTGTAAAATTCGATATTAGACAACAAATATATAGAAACTCATATTATTTATCAACTCTTTACACTTCAAAAAAGAAATTGTTAGCTCCTTATTCTTCAAAAAAGAAATTACACTTTGCAATCTTGTAAGTTGAGGAAATGAAATCGATGAGTAACTCAATAAAGAAGTTGGAAGGTAGCGGTGTGCATATAAGCTATTCCTGCCTTAAGTCCTTAGATTTTAAATCATATACCAATATTCAAGAGCGAATGGAGGTCGCCGGTTCGAGAAATAGACAAAATTGTGACAGAATTTTCAATTTCTAGACTCTTTACTCATCTAGAAGCGGATTAAGAGAGTTTCTTACCAAAGTTGGCTGCCATGAAATCAAATTAGAGTTGCCTTAACAACTATTTTAACATATGGATCGAATGGTCTTGGTGTGAGTTTTTGTTTCATTTTTTCATTTATCCACACTACAAGATTTTCTTGGTATTTAATTTTCTTGGTTTCATTTATCCCACCTGATAAAAAATTAAAAAACCCTAACCCGTTCATGGACATTACTAGCAAATAATAGGTAGCAATCAACGAAGGTGATAACCTGCTTAAGGTAGCAATCGACGGAGACGACGGTGTTGACGTGGTGGTGGCGGCAGAACGGCGGCGGTGGAGGTTGCCGTAATCGTCCGTTGACGACTGTGTTCACATGGTGGTGGCGGCAGAACGGCGGCGGTGGACGTTTCCGTAATCGTTCGGTGACGACGGTGTTGACGTGGTGGTGGCAGCAGAACGGCGGCGTTGGAGGTTGCCGTAATCTTCGTCGATAAGCTTGTCTTGTGTCTACATGGAGGAGTAGTGAAGAAGGTATGGGCCTATGGGGGCGTGGTGGGTCTGTTGTCTCAAAAGAAAGGGAGGGAATAGATTTAATTAGGGTTTGGGATATTGGGGACGTATTGATAGAAAGATATATTCATTTTTCATTTAAACTTTTTTTTAATTATCAACTAGTGAAAATCTAAATACTTTTCAAATGGAAATCTTAATTAACATTTATAATTACTTTTGTAATAGTTCATTTTCAAATTAATTCTTAACTAATAAATTATTACTTTATTAAACAGGCTATGTTTGGCAAACTATCTGATAAACTAGCTGGTAGTTGATAGCTGATAAGCTAGCTGTTAATAAATTATTAAGTAAACTTTAGTTAACAATGATATCCAATCCCTCGCTAATCTCTCGTTAACTAGCGAGGATATGTCTAGGAACTCAATCCCTCGCTAATCACTCGCTAATTAGCGACGGATTAGTGAGGGAATAACTAAAAAAACATCTCTCGTTGATCCCTTGCTAATCCCTCGCTAATTAGCGAGGGATTAGTGAGGGAATAACTAAAAAAACATCTCTCGCTGATCCCTCGCTAATCCCTCGCTAATTAGCGACGGATTAGTGAGGGAATAACTAAAAAAAAACATCTCTTGCCGATCCCTCGCTAATCCCTCGCTAATTAGCGACGGATTAGTGAGGGAATAACTAAAAAAAACATGTCTCGCTGATCTCTCATTAATCCCTTGCTAATTAGTGGACATGTTAGTAAGGGAATGACTAGAAAAAACATCTTCCGGTAATTATAAATTATGAATTACTATTTATAAGTTATAAATCTTGGATTACTATGTGTTATTTCTTATTTTTTAAGTTATTTATAAGTTATAATTAATAAATTGTTAACTAAACTTTAGTTAACAAGTAAAAAAACTTAATTTCCTCGTTAATTAAGACCCAATAACATCAGTGTTATTTGATAATTATATATTTGTATTCAACTATGTACCGTATAAATGCGTGTGATATCTATTGGGTTCTATAAGACTGTTAAGACTCATTTTAACTTAATAAGACTCACTAAGATCCATTAGATCTCAATAAAACCCTTTAAGATTTATTTAGGCCAATAACGTCAATTGTTACGTATTAACTATTTGTATACGGTTATTAAGTTCCATTATATTCAAATAGACGAAGGATTGTGATTAGTTTAAAGTTAACAGTTAAGAGTGTGAGAAGTGGATCTGAACATTTTATCTTTTATAATCTCATATATATCCTCCCATTAACTGCGTCTTAGAAATGAATTTATCTAGTGCATCTCATTACATCATATCCCGATTTATCTCATCCAAACATGTACCAATGTGCATCTAATAATTGATAATCGTTTCTTATCGAACGCCATCGTTAGACATTTAAAAATACATACATACATATATAAAACAAATACAAATGAGAAAACAAGAAAATAAATCCAATCCCTCGCTAATCCCTCGCTAATTAGCGAGGGATTAACGAGAGAACGACTAGAAAAAAAACATCACTCGTTAATCCCTCGCTAATTAGCGACGGAATAGCGAGGGAATGACTAGAGTAAACATCTCTCGCTAATCCCTCGTTAATCCCTCGCTAATTAGCGAGGGATTAGCGAGGGAATGACTAGAAAAAACATCCCTCGCTAATCCCTCGCTAATTAGCGAGAGATTAGCGAGGGAATGACTAGAAAAAACATCTCTCGCTAATCCCTCGCTAATTAGCAATGGAATAGCGAGGGAATGACTAGAAAAAACATTTCTCGCTAAAGAAAAAACATCCCTCGCTAATCCCTCGCTAATTAGCGAGGGAATGACTAGAAAAAACATCTCTCGCTAATCCCTCGCTAATTAGCAACGGAATAGCGAGGGAATGACTAGAAAAAACATTTCTCGCTAATCCCTCGTTAATTTCTTGTTAATTAGCGAGGGATTAGCGAGGAATGACTAGAAAAAAACATCCCTTGCTAATCCCTCGTTAATCCCTCGCTAATTAGCGACGGATTAGCAACGGAATGACTAAAAAAATATCTCTCGCTAATCCCTCACCAATCCCTCGCTAATTAGCGAGGGATTACATTCACTCGCTAATCCCTCGCTAATTAGCGAGGGATTAGCGAGGGATGGGTTTTCTGGTCGATCCCTCGCTAATCCCTCGCTAATTAGCGAGGGATGAATTCCGTCGCTAATATTGGTCGCTGATACCCAGTTAGGAAAACTTGTCAAAATAATTTGGTGATTATCTTTTCAACAATTGAAAACCTCAAATTTGGGTAATTTAGCAAGTTAGGAAACTAGCCAAAACAATTGGGGATAAACATTGCATAAATAAACATCTATAATATTGTTAATACCTACTAAAATCAAAATTTATAGATAACATAAACAATAATATTATTAATAGATTCTTTTTATGCAAAAAAGTTTCCATAATTAAAAAATTGATATTTATCCTTAAAATCAAAAAGGAAATCGATTTTTTTTAATAATACAAAACACCTATCCTTTTGCAAATACAACACTTTTGCAAATCCATTTAAATTCCTTTTGGTAAATACGTTTTCATACAAACACCTTTTGTAATCAATTAAAACTGTTACCAACAATTAATTAGGAATTAATATTGCATAAAACTCATCATTCACTATGAAGAAATCAAAACTTAATAGGCAAGAAAACAATTGCTAATAATATGTAAACTTTTTACGCAAGTTTTAAAAACGTTTCCAAAAACAATTTTTGTCAAGGTTTCCAAAAACTATTTTATCCATCAAAACACAGTTGCTAATAAAAAAAACAATTTTTTTTATAGCTTGCCTAGATTTCGAAAGCCTCATCAACACAAACAGATTTGCAAATTAAATTGACACATCTTTTGAGTTAAAATTCAAAAACAATGGCTCTGATAGCACTGTTAGGTTTTAGTCAAATCTATTACCACATTCAAGCAACGGAAGCATATTCAAAAAAACTATGGTAACAACAAATTAATAACCTTTTTACGGATGCACATGTTCTTAGAAACTTAACTACAAAAGAATGATCAAGAAAACTTACTTGCTAGCGATTGTTGAAGAATTAGCTCGATGGAAAAATCAAACCTTTGATGTTGCCTCTCGGATGTCAAGGACCAATAGTATGAATCCCTCTAGTGGCTCACACCTAAGATCACCAAATACTAACAACCAAGAACGCTCAAACCTTTTGGCTATTTGGAGAGGGAAAGAGAAGGAGGATGCCACAAAGAAAAAGAGAATGAATGAATTGATCAATTGGGTTTGATCCCAATGCATCTATTTATAATCTCTTGATTTAGGCTTCCTAATCCTACACAAACTGATAAACCAATTAAAAACTATTTTAATTATTATCAAGTTATTATCCTTTATATATAATTAATCCAATTAATTATATTTTGGATATTATCTAACTGATTATATTTATCCTCAACTGATAAATAAATTAATCACTTTCGCCCCCTCTAAATTCTTGATTGTTTATTTGGGTCTTAAGGGCAACCCAAAAGGACCCTGCTATTATTAAAATACTATCAGCTGTTAATAATTTGGACACTATTTCCAACATCTTCAACCAAACATCAACATTAAATTCCAACATTTAGGCTGTGTTTGGTGAAAATAAGCTAGCTTATCAGCTAGCTGATAAGCTTGTCCATCCAAACATGTATCAGAAGCTAGCTTATAAGCTTATAAGCTAGCTTTTTGAAACGCTACTTTGAGTAGCTTATGAGGAGTTTATTGTAGCTTTTACCAATTATACCCTTATTTATATTAATTATTAAATTCAAATATACCTTTTTTGTTCATTTTACATACTCATAAACTAGTTTTTGCCAAACATAATTTGTTCATAAGCTAGCTTATCAGCTACTAGCAAGCTTATCAATCAACAGCTAGCTTATCAGCTATCAGCTACCAGCTAGCTTATAAGCTAGGTGTGCCAAACATAGCCTTATAGTCCTTGATATTTATACATAATTAGTACAAGGAAACCATTCTACTTTTTAAGGAAGGTTTACATGATGGACCCAAATATGTGTACATAAAAACTTTTAATTTGCATCTCTCCAATGACATGATCTTGCTCCATCGCTCAAATATAGATATATTCTGGATTATGATATCTTTGAAAGCCGAGAATGCTACAACTGAATTGTGTCCGCCAATACCAAATGAATTTGAAATGGCTGTATACCAAAAGCGTTTAGATAAGTTAATAAATCATGGCAAACGAGGAACGAGGGAGAATTGCAAACAAGCTCACCAACGTTGATTTCATGTTGCTGCTTTTGATTTGAAACAGTGTCGAATTCTATTACCGGTTCTTGGTTCTATAGATTTGGAAAGTAAATGTGAAAATCAAACAACAAGGAAGGGAAAAAGGTAAGAGTGTTGGCTTCATGCACATACGAATTGATTAATGGTGGGATGCAACCATCCTGTCTGAATTGCTTTAATGGTGGCAATGGCTTCTAGACCTCCGGCTGCTCCCACACCATGTCCGATCATAGACTGGAACATAAACAAGAAGATAAATATTGTCATTATTGATCTACTTAATCATGTTGTTTACATATTTGGACCACAATCATGTTCACCTTAGTAGCATTCATCTTGATTCCTACAGTGCTCTTGAATACCTTTTTGAGAGCATTTATCTCTGCTAAATCGCCAAGCACCGTGGAAGTTGCATGCCCATTAATGTAATTTACCTCCTCTACTGAGACACCAGCATCTACAAGGCTGCGTTGGATGCATGATGAAACGCAAAGCCCATCGGGTCGTGGACTCATTATATGATAAGCATCACAATTTATTGCACCTCCCAAGTATTCAGCAAGAATTGGTGCATTCCTTTTCATTGCATGTTCTAAACTCTCCATCACCTATAAAAGCCAGGAAAAAAAAGTTCAAATATAAAGAATAAGATGAACACCAAAAGTTTGGTGTTTTGCCCCATCATCATTGAATGTGGGTAATGGTAAAAAGAATCAATATATTAGATTGATGAAAAGTGGAGGTGGTGAATTTACCAAAACGCCAGCACCTTCACCCATAACGAAGCCATCTCTATCTTTGTCCCATGGTCTAGAAGCCGTCTTGGGGTCATCATTTCTTGTAGACAACACTCCAGAAGCAGAAAGACTTGTCAATCCAATGGGAACCAAGGATGCTTCGACACCACCAGCAATCATCAAATCAGCCTTCCCTGCACGGATATGATTTGCAGCTGCACAAAAGCAAAAATTGGAGGTCGCACAAGTAGCTGAAATGGAGTAGTTTGGTCCCATAAAACCAAGATCCATAGCGAGAATCGCAGGAGCCATGTTTGGTACCAAATAAGGTGCCGTAAATGGTGAAAGTTTCCGATGACCTCTTTTTATAAGGCACTCCACACCATCAGAGAATACCGTAATACCTCCCATTGATGATCCAACAACCACACCTGCACGATTCTTATCAATCTGCAAACCATCTAAATGAAATGTAATCCATCATTTCAATATTTAGAGACACATGAAAATTTGAATAAGGTAAATACCTTAGAGTGTTCATTACTCCCAAGAGCAGCATCTTCAAGAGCTTTTTTCCCTGCCACAATGCAATACCGTTGACAATCATCAAGTCTTCGATCACTTTTGGCATCAATATAGCCATCTGAGTTGAACCCGCGAATCTGACCACCGAATCGGGTCGGGTACTTTGAAGCATCAAATTTATCAATTAAGGTGATCCCACTCTCTCCCTCTAAGAGCCTGTTGTAGTATGTGTCAACGTCGTTTCCAAATACGGAGACAAGACCCATACCTGTAACGACAACTCGTTTTTTGGGATCTTTCTCCCGTTTTGGGGCGGTGGCCGAGGCTACTACTAGGTGACGTGTGGTGCTAGTGTTGGTGCGTGCCGGTGATTTGACAAAGACAGATAAAAGGTTTATGGGCAGTGGGTTGGTTAGTGGAGACACGGATACAATGCTTGTTTGAAGAAGAGCTTGAGCCATGATTTTTAGATAGTTATGTGTGAAGAATAGATTGTGAAGCTTTGAAACTGATACATGCACGTATATATACACAAATTTCTCTCACCTTTGTAAAAAACAAAGATCATAAATTAATTTGGAAGCAATAAATAGAGATTGTTTTGATTGTTTGATAAATGCAACTCAAATTTTCTAATTTAATTAACATGTTTAGGATCACAATGAAGCAAAAACTACCAGGGCGGAAATCCATTTTGGCTAACTTCCTCACCAACTCCTTCATTTCTTTTTGGGCAAATAGTCCAAAAAGGTAACGTAAATACCCAAAAAATCCAATCAAGGCAACGTATAACTTTTTTTGCCAGAAAAGGATTATACATTCAATTTTGTTAAAAATAAGGAAGGTGACCAGATTAACTTGATAACTGCTTAGTTAGCAGGTATCCTGCTGACATGTCTGTCCAAGTGGCAGCCCAATCATTACCTGCTGACGTGTCGGTCAAAGTGGCACCTAGTCAACACCATCTTAGCGTTGACCGGCATTGACCGCCGTTGACCACCACCTATTGCCACCACTATCACCACCACCTACTGCCACCTCTAAACCACCACCACCACATCCACCCACCAAACCACCACAGCCACCATAGCCACCTCCAACCACCCACCACTACCACAACCACCTCAAAACCACCACCCACCGCCACCACATCCACCACCAAACCACCACAACCACCACATTCACCACCACAACCACCTCCAAACCACCCACCTTCAAGCCACTTCTAAACCACCGCCACCACCATAGCCAACTCCAAACCACCCACCTCCAAACCACACACACCTGCACACACACACACACACACCCCGTCGAGCACACACATACAGTCACACACACCGTCTATTAGGGTTTGGGGAGAATGGGGAAGAGGCCGAATTAGGGCTTGGGGAAAGGGGAAAGAGGTGTATACGGATTCGGATCAGGCGGCAACCGGGCCAACCAACTCGGTTTGAAGACTTCGTATTTATCTACAATTGTGTTTCCTATTATCTAGGATTAAAAATAAGGAATTATATTCCATTAGTGTTTGAGTTTCCTTCAAAAGTTTCATGCCTATCTTAATAGATAGGAGCATTATTTAAATAAGTTTCATGCCTATCTTTTAGATAGGAGCAATATATAAACAAGTCTTATGTATAGGATTAGGGGACTGATTTTGATTAATTAAAAGCATTAGGGTTTTCTTGTTTGAAACCTTGTCTCACGTTACCTGGCTTTGGGTAACGGGTTTATTGCCATCGCTTCCGTATCAAGTGGTATCAGAGCCATGGCAGAATTTCGGAGGAACCACCGTTATAATCACCGTCGATACGCCGCAGGAGGCAACGGCGATTATGACCATGATCCACGGGAGGAAGAAATCGTCCGGTTACAACAACGGATCAAAGAACTTGAGCTACGTTACGAACCACGGGAGGAGGAGGAGCGAACCGAGTCTGATTACGAATGGCGAAACCCATTCGGAGATGGATACAACTACCACCGTGAGCCCCCGCCAATAGATCCGCTCCGATCTCTGGGCGTTCGGGTCGAAATTCCTGAATTCGAGGGACGAGTCCAACCGGATGAGTTTA
The DNA here is from genome assembly GCA_030169165.1 of Centaurea solstitialis. Taxonomy (NCBI): domain Eukaryota; kingdom Viridiplantae; phylum Streptophyta; class Magnoliopsida; order Asterales; family Asteraceae; genus Centaurea; species Centaurea solstitialis. The sequence continues at coordinate 81,625,291 of CM058042.1, read as the reverse complement.
TCGAGTGGATTCATACCGTCGAACGGGTATTCGACTTGCGAGACATTCCGGATAATTTGAAGGTCAAGCTTGTGGCGACAAAACTACGCAAACATGCGTCGTTATGGTGGGAACACGTTCGGAAGAAACGACTTCAAGATGGAAAACAGAAGGTGAAAACATGGGATAAGATGAAAAAACTCCTCACGGCCAAATTCCTTCCGGCCAACCATCGGCAAGATTCTTACTTGGATTACCACAACCTCAAGCAACATAACTTATCCGTCGAAGACTTCATCATGGAATTTGAAAAGCTTCGAATGCGTTGCGGGGTCGATGAGGATGAAGAACAAGTTATTGCACGCTTTCTAGGAGCCCTCAGGTCTGACATATCTGATGTTGTTCAATTACAACCATATTGGACTTTTGATGATGTTTGCAGGTTAGCGCATCGAGTGGAAAAACAGCAAAAGGGCAAGGCAAAAGTCACCCCGTCAAGACCAACTGCACCAACCCGGACCCCAACAGCCATGCCCATCCCGAACCGTCAGGGCCGAATCAAAGCCGACGGGTCTGGATCATCGGCTCCACCAACAGTTCCGTCTGTGATGCGGTGCTATAAATGTCAGGGCATCGGCCACCTACGACGGGACTGCCCAAATAGGCAGGTCGTTGCCTTTGTGGATGACCCGCTACCCGTTTATGACACCGAAGGTGAGGATGCAGAAACCGAAGACCCATCAGAAACATTATACCCCGATCGGGGAGAAGCTCTCATCACACAAAGAACTCTTAGCACTGCGGTAGCCAAACCTGATGACGAGACGGCCTGGTTACGAAACAACATATTCCGAACTAAATGTACCTCAAAGGGAAAAGTTTGCACGATGATCATAGACGGGGGAAGCTGTGAAAACATGGTGGCAACATCAATGGTTGAAAAACTGGGCCTAGCGACACAAAATCACCCCGACCCGTATCAACTTACGTGGCTAAAAAAAGGGAACCTTGTGAAGGTAACCCACCGATGTCTTGTGCAATTCTCAATCGGTAACAAATATGCGGACGAGGTCTGGTGCGAAGTTATTCCGATGGATGCTTGCCACATCCTGTTAGGGAGGCCGTGGCAATACGATAGGAGAGCTAAGCATGACGGATTCCGGAATAATTATACGTTTAAAAAAGATGGCATTAATATTACGCTCGCACCTTTGGATCCACGAGACTCGCAGACAGAAGCATTAATTGTATCCCGCACAGAATTTCTAGACTATTCTCGCACCACTGGCTCGACACTTGTTCTCGGCCTCCTCATTGCCGAGGAAAACCCTGTCATCGCTAATACCCCGACCGAGGTACACCCTTTGCTGGCCGAATTTAATGATGTTTTTCCAGATGAGATACCTGCAGGTTTGCCCTTGATCCGTGAAATACAACATTGTATTGATTTTCTTCCGGGGGCGAGCATTCCAAACAAACCAGCCTATCGCATGAACCCGAAAGAGTTTGAAGAACTGCAAAGGCAGGTAACTGAGCACCTTGACAAAGGCCTTATTCGGGAAAGCATGAGCCCGTGCGCCGTTCCAGCCCTTCTCGTACCAAAACAGAATGGTGCCTACCGCATGTGCATTGACAGTCGCGCTGTCAACAAAATCACAGTTAAATATCGGTTTCCGATACCCCGTTTCGAGGATTTATTGGATCAATTGCACGGAGCCACTATTTTTTCAAAAATTGATCTCCGGAGTGGATATCACCAGATCCGAATGAGGCCCGGTGATGAATGGAAAACCGCGTTTAAAACGCGAGATGGACTGTACGAATGGATGGTAATGCCGTTTGGCCTCTCCAATGCTCCGAGCACATTTATGCGGCTCATGAACCATGTGTTTAAACCATTTATCGGCAAGTGTGTTGTCGTTTATTTCGACGACATCTTGATTTTTAGTAGCGACATACAACAACACTTGCACCATCTTAAGTCCGTTTTCCAGGTATTGCGGGAACAGAAATTGTTTGCAAACCGAACGAAGTGTCATTTTCTTACCCCGGAGGTTGTTTTTCTTGGGTATCTAGTATCGGGTCAAGGAATCCGCATGGATAGTACGAAGGTCTCGGCGATTACCTCATGGCCCACCCCGGCATCCCTCCATGATGTTCGTAGTTTTCATGGGTTAGCCTCGTTCTACAGGCGTTTCATTCGGAATTTTAGCACCATAGTTGGGCCCATAACTGATTGCTTGAAAGGAGCTAAATTCCAATGGAGTCCCGCAGCGCAAGCTGCCTTCGAGACACTCAAGAAAGAGGTAACACAAGCCCCCGTCTTAGCACTACCCAATTTCGATATGGTTTTTCAAGTGGAGTGCGACGCATCGGGCGTTGGTATTGGCGGAGTACTCACACAACAAAACCGCCCGATCGCCTACTTTAGTGAAAAACTTAATGAGTGTCGGAGGAAGTATAGCACGTACGATAAGGAATTCTATGCAATAGTCAGAAGTCTTGAACATTGGCGACATTACCTTCTTCCGAATGAGTTCATCCTATATTCTGACCATCAAGCTCTGCGGTTTATCCAAGGTCAGGCAAAACTCAACCCGAGGCATGCTAAGTGGGTAGAATTGCTACAAGAGTACTCCTTCGTAATCAAACACAAAGCCGGCCATGCCAACTCCGTGGCAGATGCACTTAGTCGACGACCCTCACTCGTAACCACCGTTAGGGCCGATATCACCGGGTTCGACTCCATCCGTCACCTTTATCGCGATGATCCTGACTTCCGAGAGCCCTGGGAAAGGTGTCATGAAGGGGCGTTCAATGATTTTCAAAAAAAAGACGGGTATTTGTTTAAGGGCGCTAAATTGTGCGTACCACACTCATCGTATCGTGATGCTATTATACTCGAATGCCACCAGGGAGCGTTAGCCGGGCATTTTGGCCGAGACAAAACCATCACCTTAGTGCGAGAACGATTTTTTTGGCCAAAGCTCGATAAGGATGTCATGCGGATCTTGAAGCGTTGTCGCACTTGCCATGTGGCAAAAACGCATAGTACCAATCAGGGATTGTACACTCCGTTGCCCGTTCCGTCAGTACCTTGGGAAGATGTGAGCTTAGATTTCGTATTGGGGCTACCACGAACACAGAAACAAAAGGACTCGATCATGGTTGTGGTGGACAGATTTTCAAAGATGGCTCATTTTCTTCCATGCTCAAAAACCTTCGATGCTTCCCAGGTGGCTAGGCTGTATTTCTCGGAGGTCGTTCGACTACACGGCATACCTAAAACTCTTACTTCTGATCGAGATGTGAAGTTTGTCAGTCATTTTTGGCGCACCTTGTGGAAACGTCTAGGTTCGCGGCTGCAGTTCAGTAGTTCCCATCATCCTCAAACAGATGGGCAGACGGAGGTCACAAATCGAAGCCTCGGAAATTTACTTCGGAGCTTGGTGGGTAAAAATCCGAAGCAGTGGGACACAGCTTTGCCGCAAGCTGAATTTGCATATAATCGGTCGACTCATGGGTCGACGGGTTTTTCGCCATTCTTTGTTGTATATGGTCGTAACCCGTTCACTCCAGTTGACCTAGCTCCCTCCAACGATCCAGAATATTATAGTGCTGATGGGGCTGAGCGGGCTGAACAGATTCAAGAGATTCATCGGCAGGTACGTGATCAGATTGTTAAGCATAATTTACAGTACCAGACGCGAGTTAACAAGCATCGCAAGAAGGTGGTATTTCAGGAAGGTGATTTGGTCTGGATACACTTACGTAAAGAGCGTTTCCCGTCAGGTCGCTTTGGCAAACTACAACCGCGAGCGGATGGGCCGTTTCGTGTTCTCAAGCGGATTAACGACAATGCTTACAAGATTGACCTCCCGGGCCATTATAACGTATCCGCTACATTCAATGTAGCTGATTTAACTCCCTATGATGGTGATAATGATTTTGGTGATGACTCGAGGACGAGTCCCTTTCAAGTGGGGGAGAATGATACGGATTCGGATCAGGCGGCAACCGGGCCAACCAACTCGGTTTGAAGACTTCGTATTTATCTACAATTGTGTTTCCTATTATCTAGGATTAAAAATAAGGAATTATATTCCATTAGTGTTTGAGTTTCCTTCAAAAGTTTCATGCCTATCTTAATAGATAGGAGCATTATTTAAATAAGTTTCATGCCTATCTTTTAGATAGGAGCAATATATAAACAAGTCTTATGTATAGGATTAGGGGACTGATTTTGATTAATTAAAAGCATTAGGGTTTTCTTGTTTGAAACCTTGTCTCACGTTACCTGGCTTTGGGTAACGGGTTTATTGCCATCGCTTCCGTATCAAGGTGGTTGCAGATCTGAAGACGATGGTGGTGGCTGATGGTGTTACGGTGGTTGTAGATCTGATGAAGATGATCGATGATGATGAAGATGATCGATGGCGGTGGTGTTACGGTGGTAGCGGTGGTCGCGATTGGGGCTGGTGGTGGTGATGGACTGATGGTGGTGATGGTGATGGTGGTGGTGGGGGATTTTTGAAAGTATGTGGCAGATTTTTGACAGATTCTTTAGTTTTTTACTTATGTTGACCTTTGTTGATTTGTTTTTGTCCCGTTATATATATCTCTCTTCTATTTTATGGATTGATTGAATATTTTTACTTGATCAAATATTCCTTCCTAACTTGTCGAGATGCTTTTAACCTTATGAGAAATATTTTATTTTGGAAAGCAACTTTTCATTAAAACACCACAAGACCACTTCCGGCCAGGGAGAGATGAAATTAGATATGGTGAAACAAAAGGCGAAGATCAAATGAAAAATACTTATTACTTTTTTATGTAACAAAATCACTTACAAATCATATTAATTGTTTTCGAACAACAAATAATATAACTGTTAATTGAATAACGATAATTAAGATCCATTTGGTTTGGTTGAATACTTGATTGACTTATTTTGTTTAGTTATTTGGCTAATATTTTAGATGTTATGTATTTGTTCCACCAATATTTATATTGATGAAAGAGGGATCGACCAAATTTGGTATAAAAATAAAAGTAAGGGGAAGACCAAATATGTGTTATAAGTATGAAAGTAGATGAAAGGACAAAATTCCTAACAAATATGAAGGAAAGAGAAGGGGTTAATGGACAAAATTACCCCTTACTAACAACACTTTGATTGACGAGGTTATTAGGAGAGTAGACTATATCATTGTAAAAATGGAGAGACGCGAATATTTTTTTTGGTGATCTAACCTGTTAATTTATATAAACTACATCAACAAACATGCCTATAACTCGTTAATATTCATCAACTTTAATCATTCCTTTAACATATATATATATATAGGGGCAGAGGAAAGTTCAAATGTGAACCACTTTTTAGTTGTGAACGTGAGGACAATCGAGAGCACGACATGTGGCGGCTTTGAGTGTGTTCCCCCCCTTTAATTCAATGCCCTCCCATGAATCGCGCTTAGTCACCCGCCGTGGACCTGATGTGGCGCCTAGTCATCCGCCACATGTCGCGGTCTCAGTTGTCCTCACGTTCACAACCAAAAAGTAGTTCACATTTGAATCCACCCCTATATATATATATATATATATATATAGGGGCGGATCTATAGGCTTGGGAGTGGGGGGAAAGGACCCCACTCAAAAACATAAATATTCAATTTATTAAGGGTAAAAATAGTATATTTTTTAATTTCTATGGTAATTCCCCCCACTGGTTTTTTGTATGGGACCCCATTAACCAAAAGTAGTATCTTGTAATCAACCAAAAACCAAAAAGACTTTTGGAATCAACCAAAAAACCTGAAAATCCCTTGAAATAGCAAAAAAAAAAACTTTAAAATACTGTAAATTCAACCCAAAAAACTTTAAAAATCTCTCGAAATGATGGAATTAGGCTACGAATATATCAGGCGATTTTACAAACTTTTAATGTATCTTAAAGGTGCACCCACTAAAGAAAAATCCTGGATCCGCCACTGTATATATATATATATATATATATATATGGAATTGTTAATTTCATAAACCTTGATGAATGAGTTAAGTTCAATATAACTAAGCATGTATTTCTAAAGATTCTTCTGAAAGTCAAAATAAGGCGTTTTCTGTGATACAAGTTCGACTTTAACTTAACTTATTGAGAGTACTAAAATTGTTGATTGAGTGATTTCTTTTTAAATTCTGTTAAATAAGCTATATATTATTGACAAAAATAATTTGAATTAAATATGAACAGTCCTGGATGACGTTTTATTTATTACGATTTAATGTCATCTAATACTAATTTTAGACTTAGATTGCCACCACCTCACATATTTGATCACATATAGCAAGGGCAAATATTATTAAATGTAAATGGAGGCAAAGCTTAGCATTGTTTTATCTATGAAGGTAATTAAGCAATATTCATTGATTAAACAATCATGGCTTTAATAAATCATATATTCACATTCTCTTGGATGTGTGAGCTATCTTTGGAAAAGATATAGCCCACAGTTGGAGAAAAATAGGATGATTTTTAATGGAAAGTAGATCAATCCTTATATTCAATCACGTATTTAGGCTTGGTTTGGCAAGCATAAGCTAGCTTATAAGCTAGCTGATAAGCTAGCTTATAAGCTAGTCCATCCAAACATGTACCAGGAAGCTAGCTTATCAGCTAGCTTATAAGCTAGCTTTTTGAAACGCTACTTTGAGTAGCTTATGAGAAGCTTATTGTAGCTTTTTCCAATTATACCCTTATTAATATTAATTATTAAATTCAAAGGTACCCTTTTTGGTCATTTTACATACTCATAAGCTAGTTTTTGCCAAACATAATTTGTTCAACAGCTAGCTTATCAGCTACTAGCAAGCTTATCAATCAACAGCTAGCTTATCAGCTATCCGCTAGCTTATCAGCTACCAGCTAGCTTATAAGCTACGCTTGCCAAACATATAATATGGAGCTGAAATTTTATATGTTAAAGTTTGTGCATGCTAACTAATGGTATAAGTGATTTTGTTGTTGATGTCGCATGGGAAGTGGCCTAAAGTTCGACAACTTTAATGTGCAACTTTAAGTCTTTTAATGTTGTTATTTTGGTTCGAAACTTTTCATACAAGGAAGCGAAGTTAAAAGTGACTTGGTGAATTTTCACATACATGTTCGGGCTGTTGAGGTCGGTAGAAGTCAGGCTAGACAGAACCTTAACCGGGACATGGAAAAACCGGACCCAAATAGTGTCTCTCATAACCGAGCCTTGGAAGAACCAATCTCGGGTCGGGCCGGGCCTTAGTCCCTCATCCGTAACCGGCATCCTTGTAAATAGCCCGGTTATTGGTAACTGGGTCTTGAAAGGACCGAATCTTTTATTTCTTCTAACATATAAAACTAATTGCATTTTATAAATCTACACTTTTTGTCCTTGAGGTGTATAGATTTTGTTGAAAGTAGTACCTACACTACCATACTTCAAAAATAGTCCTTGAGGTTTGGATTTTGGTTTGAAGGTGGAACCTGACCACTAACCCCGTCTATTTTCATCGATAATATCAGGGGTATTTCGTCCAAACATTATTTGGTAGGTTTCAAAACTTTGATACACTAAATGGTAAATTTTAAGTCCAATACACACAATAGCAAAACCTGAAAACTTGGATATATTTTGGTGTACTAACTAAACCCTAAAGAATATGTTCCGGATATACTTAATAATGAAGGAAAAAACAATATATGCCTGCTATTTATTAATATACAAGTTTGGGTTTAACTTATTGATTGGCTTTAGGGGTACTGTTATTCGGTCAATCAAATCGGTTTTCGGTTTATTCGGTTCGGGTAAATCGGTTTTCTAAGTTTTTAAACCAAATAAGGTTCGGTCTTATCGGTTTTCGCGCTATTCAGTTCGGTAACCAGCTAAACCCAAATAATGATGTATATTTTTTTGTTGGACAAATTTTCAAATAATTTTCCCGATTTTAGTATCTATTGCATCTAGAACATAATTGTATCATACGTTCATACTGAACAATTGACTTGTATTAAATAAAATACATCATTTGTCACAAACATATATCAACTCAATGGCATCAATTTTCTTCATCGACGTAAATCAAACAAGAAACACAATATTTGTAAAAACCATTATATATTATCAATAAAAAAACATCATATAACAATAAAATATGTAAATCATAATAGTATAATATGTATTTGGTTTCTTTTTTACAAACATGAATTATATAAAATGTTAGTAGAATGTTTTATGCAGGTTATTCGGTTTAACCGAATTAGAAAAAAATTAACCGAAAACCGAACCAATTAACCAAATAAGGGTCCTTATTCGGTTTAACCGAACATTTTATCCAAATACCAAATAACCCGAAACCATTTAACCCAAATGTCATTCGGTTTTAGGATAGGTTATTCGGTTTCGGTTATTTTTGACACCCTTAATCGGATTTAAATTGTTTCATCTGTATACTTTTCAAGTTTTTTTTTTAAATAGCCATAATTAAATGTTGACAAAAATAATTTGAATTAATACGAAGTCCTAAATGACGTTCTATTTATTATGATCAAATGTAGTAATATTAATTTGGGCTTGGATTGCTAGCATTGCATATATTTAATCATGCATAGCCATGGACATATATAATAAATAACATTATAAGAGAATTGAGTTTATAAGATGTAAAAAAAAGATAAGCGTCCTATAAATTATTTGGTACAAATTCGGATTATCATATCAAGGTTTGAAAGGCGAAAATGCAATAACGGAGTTTTGTCCGCCAACACCAAATGAATTCGAAATGGCTGCATACCAAAAACGTCTGAATAAGTTAACAACTCATGGTAAATGAATAAGAGAGAACTAGAAACAAACTTACCAACATTGATTTCATGTTGCTGCTTTTGATTGGCAACGGTGTCAAATTCTATTTGTGGTTCTTGGTTCTACAAGTTTGGTAACTGAACATGAGAATCAAATAACAAAGAAAGGAAAAAGGTACGGTATAGGCGGCATAATGGACATACGAATTGGTTGATGGAGGGATGCAACCATCCTGTCTGAATAGCTTTAATTGTGGCAATCGCTTCTAGACCTCCGGCTGCTCCTATACCGTGTCCAATCATAGACTAGAACACAAACAAAGATCATTAATGTTAATATTGTTCGAGTTAAAGTTGTACATGGGGATATTTACATGGATGATCAGGTTTCACCTTGGTAGCGTTAATCTTGATCCCTCAATCTTTTTAAATACATTCTTTAGAGCCTTTATTTCTGCTACATCGCCTATCAATGTGGAAGTTGCATGTGCATTGATGTAGTTTACCTCCTCTACCGACACCCCAGCATTGACAAGGCTACTTCTAATGCATGATGAAACGCAAAACCCATCCGATCGTGGACTCATTATATGATAAGCATCACAATTTACCGCACCTCCTAAGTATTCAACAAGAATTGGTGCATCCCTTTTCATTGCATGTTCCAAACTCTCCATCACCTGCATAAAAAATACATAACTTTGATTTTTACAACCCTACATTGAGTGAATGGATATATACATCATATCCAAAATAATATTGAAATAATAGAGGTGGTAGAGTTACCAAAACACCAGCACCTTCCCCTAAAACGAAGCCTTCTCTATCTTGGTCCCATGGCCTGCAAGCAGTCTTATAATCGTTGTTTCTTTTAGACAATAATCCACAGGCAGAAAAAATTGCTATTCCGAAGGGAATAAAGGAAGCTTCAACACCACCGGCAATCATTAAATCAGCATTCCCTTCACGGATATGATTTGCAGCTGCATAGAAACAGAAATTGGAGGTTGCACAAGCAGCTGAAATGGCGTAGTTTGGTCCCATAAAACCAAGATCCATAGCAAGCATAGCAGGACCCATTTGGTACCATATAAGGTGCCGTAAATGGTGAGAGTTTCCGATGACCTCTATTTATAAGACACTCCACACCATCAGCAAACACGGTAACACCTCCCATTGATGTTCCAACAAGCACACCAGCACGGTCTTTATCGATCTGTACACCATTCAAAAGTAGCTTAATCATTGGTTGGAATATTTATAAACATGAATGAAAGGTTACAGATAGCCACACATATATGTACCTTGGATACTTCATTCCCACCAAGAGCAGCATCTTTAAGAGCTCTTTTCCCTGCAACGATGCAGTACCGTTGACAATCATCAAGTCTCCGGTCTGTTTTAGCATCAATATAGCCATCTGAGTCGAACCCACGAATCTGACCACCGAATCGGGTCGAGAACTTTGAAGCATCAAATTTATCAATTAATGTGATTCCACTCTCTCCGGCTAAGAGCATGTCGTAGTATGTATCAACGTTGTTTCCAAACACGGAGACTAGACCCATACCTGTCACAACTACTCGTTTTTTGGGATCTTTCTCCCGTTTTGGGGGGCTGGCAAAGGCATATACTTGACGGCGTGTGGTAGTGATATGTTCGGGTGATTTGACTAATACTGGTAAAGAGTTTTTAGGGAGTGGCTTGAACAGGGTCACCAAGAGAGGTTTTGACTGGAGAAGAGTTTGAAGTTCCATTGTTAAATTACTAGGGAGTTTTGGATGAAGATTTAAGGCTTTGGCACAATCATACATTTAAGTATATATACATATACTCGTTCCCTTCTCTCTCTCTCTCTATATATATATATAAGGCCAAAAGTTTCAAGATTGCACAACATTGTGATCATATATATATATATATATATAGGGGTGGGTTCAAATGTGAACCACTTTTTGGTTGTGAACGTGAAGACAGCCGAGAGCGCGACATGTGGCGGATGACTAGGCGCCACGTCAGGTCCACGGCGTCGGTGGGTGACTAGGCGCGCTTCATGGGAGGGCATTGAATTAAAGGGGGGACCACACTCAAAGCCGCCACGTGTCGCGCTCTCGGCTGTCCTCACGTTCATAACCAAAAAATGGTTCACATTTTAACTTTCCTCTCTCTCTCTCTCTCTCTCTCTATATATATATATATATATATATATATATAAGTGATTCGAGGAAATGTGAACCACTTTTTGGTTGTGAATGTGAGGACAACCGAGAACGCTACACGTGACGACTTTGAGTGTGGTCCCCCCCTTAATTCAATGCCCTCCCATGAATCGCGCCTAGTTACCTTCCGTGGACCTGACGTGGCGCCTAGTCATCCGCCACATGTCGCGCTATCGGTTGTCCTCACGTTCACAGCCAAAAAGTGGTTCACATTTGAACCCACCCCTAAGTGATTATGGTTAATTGATCAATTGTATAATTTTTAACATCGTTGAATATTTTCAGCGACTGGTAATTTATTATCTATTTTCGGGTTTTAACCAACCCAAAAATTTAATGTTAAATTAATCAACAAGATACGATTTCTATTTTACTTGCATTTGCTTGGAAACTGAAATTAATAAATTCACTTCGATTCAGCCAATTTTTTGCTAGTTTTTGTTAAAGAAGTCCGTGTAATCTTATTATCTGACATTTTCATAATTTGATTACATAAGGCTGCTCGCACCGGAGGTGCGGTTCGCAGCGGGTAGAAATTGGGTTAAGCCGGCGGGTTCTGTGGCTTGGGTGCGCCACCTCTTGAAGCCGGCGGGTTGAAGGCTGTTTGGGTTGGGAGAGCCGTTGGCAAACGGCTCTCTTCTCAAACGGTCATCCTTTTAATTTTTTTTTTTACTTTTTTTTTTTCAATTTTTACTCCTATAAATACTCATTTAACCCAACTTCTTTTTTCACACAAACAACCTTCAATTCTTCAACTCTTTTTTCACACAAACAACCTCCAATTCTTCAAACCTCCCACTCTTCAAACGATGAATCCAAACGATCGAAACCTCGGATCTTCATCACGGCGCGCAAAATGTAAACGTCGGGCGGAACCCGAGACCCCTTCGAAGCCCTCTTTCAAAGTCGACGTTACGCATACCGGGTTCCCTCCAGAATATCCACCCGATTACAATCTCGACATTTCGCCGAAAGGTTTTTCGATCACAATTACTCATCCTCAAGTTCCTCAACCCGGGAGCTCTTCACAACCCAATCAACCCGGGAGCTCTTCACAAGCTCCTCCACCCGATTATCAATCGTTTCCTTCGTGGCCTAATCCACATTTTCCTCCAATCGATTTTGGTTCTCCTTATCAACCACAATTTGTACCCGGTTACCAACCCAATTACCAACCCGTAAAAGAGGAAGACACTTCCGATGAGGAAGAACCTTCACCAACGACCCAAGAAGAGGAAGACATTAAGTTTTACACCACCCCGCACTACCATCTCCGGGGTAAAAAGCTCTTCGATACTTTGAAACGAAAAGAGGAGATCAAAGCCAAATATGGCTTGTAATTTTTAGTTTATTTAATGTTTTAGTTTATTCTATTTAATTATGTAATGTTTAATTTTAATTTTTAGTTAATTAATTATGTAATTTTAATTTTTAGTTAATTAATTATTAATCTTATTATTAATTAATTAATTACATGTTTTATTTAATTAATGTTATTTAATTAAATGAAATAAATAAAATAAATTGAAAAGTGAGAGGGTTGGGAGGGTTGGGTGTGTGTTGTAGAGGGTTATGGGAGGGTAAAGAGAGGGTTGACCAAAAGCTGATGTGGAAGCTGATGTGGCATTCAAAAAGTGAGTGGGTTGAGAGGGTTGGAGAGCATGGGTGCGAGTAGCCTAAGGTGCTTTGAATTTGAATATGTTTTGACTTGTGATTAATAAAATTCGGAGAGTTTTTTGAATTCTCTCACAGTAAGGCTGTCGGTAGCGCCCTTGCGGGCTGAGCAGGCTTTGTCGACGGTTTGGGCTGGCTTCGATTGGTTTGCGCTGCCGGCTTAGCGGGCTTATGCAGCGGTTTGATGATTGGGTTTGGTAACCCCTTGAACCCTCTCTCTCTCTCTCACACACACACTCTAAGCACTCCCAACTTTGATTGATGATACATAAGTGATCTATGGATTGATTATTATAATTTTAAGTTATAATAAGAATTTTAAAAATTTTGAATTAATAAATTGTAATATACTTTTTGACTATTTAAATTATCTTTATATAATTCTCATTGTAAAAGTGCAATTACAACCGGTCGCCCTTAATCATGTTCTTTGCATATCAATTCTTAGGAATTGTATTTATTTTTTCCCTCTTGCGTTAAAAGATTACGATATTTGATTAATATCGAGTATCGACGATAATACAAGATATTATTTGCTTTAACCACATAAAAAAATATACTAGAATAAATTACCGTTATATACATGTATTTTTAATCAATTATTATTGAAGAACATGTTTTTAAAAGATACACCTCTAATAGTGTTATTTTTTTAAATGTATATTCTGGTATAAGAAAAAGTTTAAAAAATCCCAACAAACTATTTCTCATTAAGTAAGTAAGTCCATAAACTATATTTTTGAACAAAAAAAAAAATCATTAAACTTTCTTATTTTAAATGATTAAATTCCTAAAGATTTTTTTGAATATATAAACCATCGAATTTTTAACAGTTCGTTGTTTCCATATTTTTATTAAAAAAGTACATGTAAGTTCTAAGTAAACAATAAATCTAATTCAATTTACTTTCCCAAACCCCACCTCATTTAACCCCTCATAAACAACGGTAGCGCTCCGCTCACTGTTCCCCCATTGCCTTATTGTTGTACATTTCCCATGTCGCATGTCACGATGGTGGGTCATGCCACCGACCTTCTCTTTTTGTCTACTAATAGAGGTAGAATTCAAAGATAAAAAACATGTTAAAAAGGAGACTGATGACATATAGTTTTTTATTTTGGAAGGGTGTTCGAGTCTATGGTCCATTAATCCTCAATAAGATCAGGACTAAAGCATGCCCCTGACATATAACTTTTTGTTGGGTTAAAAAGATGTAACATGTAACTAACCAACTTAAGTTCGATGGTTTACTTTGTTGACAAAAATGTTTATGGACTTAATTATTTAAAATGAAAAAGTTTAATAATTTTTTCATTTAAAAAGTAGTGTAAGAACTTAATCATTCAAAATGAATAGGTTTAATGGTTTTTCCATCGAAAAAGTAATATAAAGACCTAATCATTCAAAATAAGAAAGTTTAATGATTTTTCATTCAAAAAATAATTTGGGGATTTAATCATTTAAAATGATATAGTTTGTTTATTTTTTTTAATCTTTTTTTCTTTTAATATATATCTTTTAAAACTGTTTTTATAAACGTAAATATTCTTTAAATAATAGTTCTTTTAATAAGTTTTTTTGAAAATGAAAATTTGAATATAGATACATGTCTCTTATACAAACTTAATATTATTCATATTTATTTTGACCTGATCGAGTTATGGACTTGGTGGTGGAAAATACCTTTGGAAAGGTCCACATGGACGTCATTGCCTACGTACATCAAGCATAATAAAGTGAATAAATTAAATAATATTTTAATAAATACATTATGCATGTATATTATATCATGATAAAGTTAATAAAGTTAGTAACTTTAATAATCTGATATTATATTTATATGGTTTTCTTAAGTATTATAAGAAACTCGTTATGTTAAAAAGCGATCAAGGACGAGATACAAATAGGTTACGGAATTGGGATAGTAGGATATGTGATAAAAGATAATCAATAATGGAACGAAATATACATACAAATGATGAAGCTTAAATAATTATTTGGTACAAACTTTTGGACCTCTCCAATGAGATGAAGTTCACCATTTTCTCAAATATACATATATTCTAATTATCATATCAAGGTTTGAAAGCTGAAAATACAACAACACAGTTGTGTCCGCCAAAACCAAATGAATTCGAAATGGCTGCACACCAAAAACATTTGAATAAGTTAACAATTCACGATGAATGAACGAGAGAGAACTCGAAACAAACTTACCAACATTGATTTCATGTTTTTGCTTGTGATTTGCAACAGTGTCGAATTCTATTTGTGGTTCTTGGTTCTACAGGTTTGGTTAGTGAACATGAGAATCTAATAACAAATTAAGAAGGGATAAAAGATAAGTGATGTAGCGTGTGTGGGATAGACAAGATCAAATACGTTGATTCAAAGAATACCGTATTTAATCTCTTCTAAGGATTGTTGATTCGTAGAATACCAAACCCTAGGCTTCAAAACCTGAACCCTAATTGAGAATTCAAGAATTGGGAAGAAAACAAAAGTTCTTTTATTAATCAACTCATAATTCATAATAACCTAAAGAGTAAAATACAATTTTGGTCCCTGTGGTTTACCAAAAGTCTCAATTTTGGTTCCTACAGTTTAAAAAATACACATTAGCCACTGCAATATGCATAATCGTCCAATTTTGGTCCCTCTGATTAACAGCCGTTAATTAAGTCCGTTAAGTCAAGGGTATTTAAGTCTTTTTTCATTTTCTACCACTTTAACATTTTTTAATTAATATTTTCTTTTTTACTTGCTTGAATGTTCATCTTCTTTGCTTGATTGTTCATCTTCTTTACTTGAATCTTCATCTTTTCATTTTCTCACTTCCATATCAAATTCAAAATTTAAGAATATTAATCACAATCAAAAACCACAAATCTAAATCAAATTTTAAAATCCTTCTCACCTACATTTATTCATCCAAAACACTGATAAATTCCTTAATTAAAAACTTTCAAAACACTGCTAAAAAAAACCTCATTCCAGAAAAGGAGAGGAAACAAAACCCAAACCCAGATAAGGATATAAATCAGAACCCAAACCCAAACCTAAACTCAAAAAAACCTTAAAATCAGAAGCGATTCCAAAAGAAGAAGAAAAAAAACCCAAAGACCAGATTTGGTAAACCCTAACCTCTTCTACCTCTTTTGCTTTTATGCTTCTTTAACTACACATCCCCAGCCAACCAATCTACCGTCATCAATCTGCCATTTCTTCTGGATTTGGTCCTCGGGAAATAGCTGTCGGCACAAGATAACGAGGCGGTCGTCGGTTTCTTTGGAGGTAGTTTCGGAGGTAGGCAGCAGTGTGATGGTGGTGGTGGTCGGGATATGGATTTGGATGGAAAACCGTATGGTGGCAATGGATCTTTTGCGATAGCAGGTGGAGAGGGATGGTGGAGGTCGGCGGCGGTAGAGGCGGCTGGTGGAGGTCGGCGACGGGTGGAGGCGGCTGGTGGTGGTAGGCGACGTGTGGAGGCGACTGGTGGTGGTAGGCGGCGTGTGGAGGCGGCTGGTGGTGGTAAGCAGCGGGTGGAGGTGCCTGGTGGTGGTAGGCAACGGGTGGAGGCGGCGGGTGGAGGCGCCTGGTGGTGGTAGGCAACGGGTGGAGGCGGCGGGTGGAGGCGCCTGGTGGTGGTAGGCGACGGGTGGAGGGGGTGCTGGTGGTCGGCGGCAGGTAAAACAGTGAAAGAGTGGGTGGATGGTGGGTGGTGGAGATGGATGGTGATGAAGGTGGGTGGTGTGTTTATGATTTAGGGTTTCTAGAATTAGGGTTTATATTGGGATGAACTTAGTTTTGATTAATTTCATATTTGGTCCCTCAGTTTATTTTTTTAAAGCCAAAATAAAAGAAAATTTTAAAAAGACGAAACTACCCTTAGACTAACGATTTTATTTAACAGCCGTTAGTCAGAGGGACCAAAATTGGACGATTATGCATATTGTAGTGGCTAATGTGTATTTTTTAAATTGTAAGGACCAAATTTGAGACTTTTGGTAAACCACAGGGACCAAAAATGTATTTTACTCTAACCTAAACAATGCAAACTATTTATAAGCCTAACTAGAACTAAACTAGGAAACTATTATGATTATCTAAACTAGGAAACTATTATAATAATCTAAACCGGGAAAAGATAACTATCAGAAAAATAAATAACATCTATTTAAATATGCAAAATAAATCTAGATAATTATTAATTTAAACCGATAATCATATTTTGAATTTCCTGCATCATTCTCCCCCGCTTGAAAAAGACTCGTCCTCGTGTCTGCTTTATCTTTAGAAATATCTTTAGAAGACGTCGTTTCCACTTGGAAAAATGTATATTTTTGCCCAAAACAACCTTCTTGAATTCTCCTCCGGTCATGCGGATTTTGCTTGCTTTCAAGGGGTTTTGATGTTTCGCATAAGCAATAAAATTGCATTCTTGTCGTAATGTATCATCCTCTGCTTGTGGGAGAACATTCGTCCTCGAAGACACAAGTGGGTTATCCTTCTCAATGATCTTATCAAGGCTAATTTTTCCAGTTGCAAGTTTATGAGACTTATGATGGTCTATTGTTATTGTTGACTCAACAAGCACGTTGTTACGGCTATAAAAATCGACAATAAAATGACGAATTTTACCTTGAACGGTGGCCATTGAAGAGAAACTATCTTGCATCAATGGGCTCAAACAGGTTTGTTGCCAAATCAATACGTAACTTACATCGTCTTCCGTATATTCGGCTTCATCATATTGTGGTAGTCCTATGTCGTTGACGTGATCGACTTCGACATTAATCTTCACACCCAAATTGGTTTGAATCGGATCGTGAGGCGGCATAGCGCAGGATCGATTTGGCTCTGATACCAACTGATGTAGCGTGTGTGGGATAGACAAGATCAAATACGTTGATTCAAAGAATACCGTATTTAATCTCTTCTAAGGATTGTTGATTCGTAGAATACCAAACCCTAGGCTTCAAAACCTGAACCCTAATTGAGAATTCAAGAATTGGGAAGAAAACAAAAGTTCTTTTAGTAATCAACTCATAATTCATAATAACCTAAACAATGCAAACTATTTATAAGCCTAACTAGAACTAAACTAGGAAACTATTATGATTATCTAAACTAGGAAACTATTATAATAATCTAAACCGGGAAAAGATAACTATCAGAAATGGTTGATGGAGGGATGCAACCATCCTGTCTGGATAGCTTTAATTGTCGCAATCGCTTCCAGACCTCCAGCTGCTCCTAAAGCATGTCCAATCATAGACTAAAACATAAACAAGAAGACAATTAATGTCGATAGTAGTACGTCAAGTTAATGTCGTACATTGAGATAATTACATGGATGATTGTGGTTTACCTTGGTAGCGTTAATCTTGATCCCTGCAATTTTCTTAAATACATTCTTGAGAGCCTTTATTTCTGCTACATCGCCGACCAATGTGGAAGTTGCATGTCCATTGATGTAATTTACCTCCTCTACCGACACACCAGCATCCACAAGGCTACTTCTAATGCATGATGAAACCCAAAGCCCATCTGAGCGCGGACTCGTTATATGATAAGCATCACAATTTGTTGCACCACCCAAGTATTCAACAAGAATTGGTGCATCCCTTTTCATTGCATGTTCTAAACTCTCCATCACCTGCATAAAAAAGCCTACAACTATTCAAATAAATAAAGCAAGATTGACTACACAACATTGATCTTTAAACACTACATTAAGTGAACGTATATATACATCATATCCAAATAATAAATTTTAATAGAGGTGGTAGAGTTACCAAAACACCAGCACCTTCCCCCAAAAAACCATCTCTATCTTTGTCCCATGGCCTAGAAGCAGTCTTGTAATCATTGTTTCTTTTAGACAATGCTCCACAGGCAGAATAACATGCTATTCCGTAGGGAATAATGGGAGCTTCAACGCCACCAGCAATCATTAAATCAGCCTTCCCTTCACGGATATGATTTGCAGCTGCATAGAAGCAAAAATTGGAGGTTGCACAAGCAGCTGAAATGGCGTAGTTTGTTCCCATAAAACCAATATCCATAGCGAGCATAGTAGAACCCATGCTTGGTAGCATATTAGGTGCCGTAAATGGTGTGACTTTCCGATGACCTCTCTTTATAAGACACTCAAGACCATCAGCAAATACAGAAACACCTCCCATTGACGTTCCAACAAGCACACCAGCACGCTCTTTACCGATCTGCACATCGTTCAAAAGTATCGTAACCATTGGTTGCAATATTTATAGACATGAATGGACGGTTACACATACACACACACACATATATATTAGGAAAGTTCAAATGGAAACTCATTTTTCATTGCGAACGTGAGGACAACTGAGCTCACGCCACATGACATATTCATAATCCAGGATTATTCCGACTAAATATTATGGATTATATTCAAGGTGAATAATATAGTATTTAGGTTGCATAATACAAAATTTGTATTATTCAGTTTGAATATTGTATTATTCACCTTGAATAATGCGTAATATTCGGTCTGAATTATCATGTATTACTCAGACTCAATAGGAGCCGGATAGGACACGCGACGGCTCTCGATTGTCCTTACGTTCGCAATCAAATTTGAATTTCCATTTGAAACTATATATATATATATATTTTAATAGAGGAAAGTTCAAATGTGAACCACTTTTTGGTTGTGAACGTGAGAACAACCGAGAGCGCGACACGTGGCGGCTTTGAGTGTGGTCCCCCCTTTAATTCAAAGCCCTCCCATGAATCGCGCCTAGTCATCCGCCGTGGACCTGACGTGGCGCTTAATCATCCGCCACGTGTCACGCTCTCGGTTGTCTTCACGTTCACAACCAAAAAGTGGTTCACATTTGAACCCACCCCTATATTAATATATATATATATATATATACCTTGGATCCTTCATCGCCACCAAGAGCAGCATCTTTAAGAGCCCTTTTCCCTGCAACGATGCAATACCGTTGACAATCATCAAGTCTTCTATTTGTTTTGGCATCAATATAGCCATCTGAGTCGAACCCACAAATCTGACCACCAAATCGAGTCGGAAACATTGAAGCATCAAATTTATCAATTAATGTGATTCCATTCTCTCCGGCTAAGAGCCTATCATAGTATGTATCAACGTTGTTTCCAAACACGGAGACTAGACCCATACCTGTAACAACTAGTTTTTTGGGATCTTTCTCCCGTTTTGGAGCGATGGCAGAGGCATATACTTGGCGGTGTGTGGTAGTGATACGTACAGGTGATTTGACTAATACTCGTAAAGTGTTTTTTGGGAGTGGCTTTAATGAGGAGAAAAGTTTGAGGTTCCATTGTTAAATTTGTGGGGAGTGATGGATGAAGATTTAAGCTTTGGCACATTCATGCATGCAAGTATATATACATATATACTCCCCTCTCTCCCTCTCCCTCCTCCCCCCCCCCTCTCTTCCTTTATATATATATATATATAGAGAGAGCGAGAGAGGGGGGGGGAAGTTCAAATGTCAACTCATTTTTTATTGTGAACGTGAAAACTATCAAAATCGTATCACATTGCAATCTGAATCGACGGCTAAGGTTTATTCAGACTGAATAAATCTTTATTCATTCAGTCTGAATATTCATGATGTATTCGGACAGAATAAAGCATCAATATTCAGATTGAATATTGCCACGTGACGCAATACTAGTGGTCAGAAGTTTCAAGATGGCACAACATGTGATCATATATGATTAACGTTTAAAAAACGTTTTGTGAGACTTGGTAATTTGGCCAAGGCAATATGTATTTAATGATATAGGGTAATGTTTTCGTATCACATATAATTATGTGATCTTGAAATTGCTTGCTTTCATATAACCCAACTATCTTTTCGTTTTAAGTTAACGACATGTATATAATTAAGTAATTATTGATCAATTGTGTATATTTTTAACATCAATATATTCAGTGACTAGTAATTAAGTTATTATCTATTTTTGGGTTTTAACGAACACAAAATTTTAATATTAAGTGTCAAAAAAGATACAATTTCTATTGTATTTTACTTGCATTTGCTTGAAAACTGAAATTAATAACTTCACTTCGGTTCAATCAGCCTTTGCTATATTATACTAGTTAAGGAATTATTGGAGTCGTAATTATATAACATGTTTAACTTTAATCAACTTTATGTCAAATATAATTAATTAACTTTAAGGTTCTTTGCTTTGAATTTGAATATATGTACCATGTAAGTTATATTAATTAACTTTAATCAACTTAATTTATGTCGTATATAATTTAGTAATCTCATTAAATCATAGAACTAAGCACATGATTAATTAGGTTCTCTTGTAGGTTCCATATACATAGATATTGACATCCTTCTCAAAGTCAAAATAAGACGTCTTTGGTGATAAAGGTTCACGTGTCATTAGTTTGAGTGAAATTCTTGATGAATTTATATATTATATTCTAAGTTCTTTAAGAGCACAACGGAAGTGATTTCTTAAGTTTTTTTTGGGGTTTTTATAAGAACCTTCATTGTGGGACAGAGATTCTTGTTCAAATGTAGGTTCTTATAATAAGAACTCAGGTGATTGAACAAGAACCCAAGTTCTTGTAATAGTTTCATTTTCTGTTATATATAAATTTACATAAATAATAATTATATTATAAATAAGAAAAGAAAAGTAAAGTTTTTGTAAGAATATTCGTTGTATAATTTTAAGGAGGTTCTTAATTTGTTGAGATGACAATGATATGACAAAAAATAATATAGTAACTGAAGTTAATGGAGGTTTCAGCTTTTAAATTTTAACAAAAGTCATCCAAAATCATTAATGAAGAAGTCTCAAAAGACGGTTTATTTATTATGTTTAAAGGCATCCATACATCAATATATGCGGACTTTAAATCAAAAGATGTAAAAGGGTCGGAACTTAGGTATTTCAGACGGACAATTCGGGGTTTTGTTTTGCATGTCGTTATAATTTAAATTTTTAGGTAATGACCGGTTTTATATATTATGGATGTTAACTTTACGTTTAACCAATATATTACTAATAAATTAATCAAATGAATTTTAATTATTGTATTTGCATAAAAGTAACATAAAACGTAGTTCGTACCACAAATATATCAATGGAAATACTTAATAATTGATTATATTTATACATAAATATAAATATATATATATAGAGAGAGAGATAGAGATGCGTTCATATGAGAACGTTAAAATCACATATGATTCACACAACTTTATCCGTGACTTTAAATTCCAAAGTCGCATGCGTCCCATTTTTTCCATTAGTGTAAAATGACATACGATTTTGTATATGGACGAAACTGCAAAGGTTTACATAAATAGTAGGATTCTTGTTTGAACATTTATATATATAAGAACTCTCATAATTGGTCGGTGTGTTGTGTGCCAAAAAAATTCGATTTTATTTTTGAAGATTACAGCCTCTTAAGGCAGCTGCCGTCCTTTCAAAACCCTAGGGTTCCGCCGCCGTTTTTCCTCTTTCGGCCAAACTAGCCGGCCGATGGTCGTGAAATCTTGTGGGGGTGTTCGGGTTTGCATCCTCTACAAGACTATGGAGGCTAAACGGCCTCCAGATCCTCCTCTTACTCGGAATCGTGCAAAGAAAACCAAGCAAAAAAAGGGTTTGGCCTCGCCGACCCTTTTTCCGCCGTTGCCGGCCACCACAGCCGCTGTGCCGGCGTGTGGTGGCCTGGATGTTGCTCTCTCGAGTACGGGCTCCCATTCGGTGGTCGCTGATTGCAAAATCCACACCACCGTCGCTGCTGTTTTTTCTCACCTGAACAGCATTCGCCGCCGGCCTCCGCTACATCGCCGTCGCTCCTCTCGCCGGGGTTGGATGGTTCGTCGCCGCCTGCGGCGCAGCCGGTTGATTCGGTGCCCGGGTGTGGTTCTGTTTCGCAACAACCACCACCGGCTGTTGCGTTGCCGGGGTCGTTCCCCCCATCGCCGGATGCGGTTTCTGCCGGGATTCCTTCGCCGGCTGCTGCCTCCTCCACGGTGGTTACGCCTGTTGCGGAACCAATTATGGAGTCACGGGCGGGGACTTCGGGAGTGATTGGTGATGTGGGTTCTTTTCAGCAGCTGCTGAGGGATGTTTCAGGCGCTCAGGGTCTTCAACAGCAGTCATCGATGCTGTCACCGGCTGCTGCCTTGTTTTCTTCGTTCTTGGCCTCTCCGGTCGGGATGGGTTCTAGTCGTGGGGTCTTGCCTAAGGCTTCTATTTCAGAGGCAGCCACCCTCTCGTCCCCGGGTCTGAAGCCAAGTGCGGATAAGTTCATTGAGGTTGGATCGAATACAAATAATGAGCCTAATCTGTCGAAAGTGAAAGCACCAAATGCTGGTAGCTTTGTGGACTCTGAGGGTAAGGTACACTTGCATGCTGATGAGACGGATGTGGCTCATAAGCCCATGTCTTTTGCTGATCTTCTAAAGAAAAGTGCCAACCTCGTGTGCGGTAAAGGTAAACTCACGTATTATCCTCCGATAGTAACTGAGATTGGCACTAGGCGTGCGATTATTCCAGATGAATTAGTCCAAAAGCAAGCCAGTGAGTGGGCTCTTACACTTGCTGGCTACTTTATTGGTAAAAGGCCTGCTTTTCCTTTTGTTCAGTATCATGCTAGACGAATGTGGAAAAAACATGGCCTTACTGATGTTATATTAAATGACCAAGGATATTTCTTTTTCAAATTTAATTCTGATCAAGGATTAAACTTTGTTTTTGAAAATGGTCCGTGGTTATTTAATGGCATGCCAATCTTTATTCGGAGATGGCAACCGGGACTTTGTTTTGATAAGCCTGATCTGAAAATAGTCCCTTTATGGGTTAATATTTATGGCTTACCTTTGGATGTCTGGGATTATGAGATTATTAGTCGAATTGCTAGTGTCGTTGGGGAACCTGTGTCGGTTGACTGTTACACGGATGAAATGTGTGAAACCAAGTCTGGTAGAGCAAATTTTGCCAGAGCATTGGTTAATGTTTCCGCTGATTATAAGTTACCTTCGGATATTGATGCGATTATCTTGGGTAAACTAAGGAAATTCAAAACTGAGTTTCTTTGGAAACCTAAGAGATGTAGCCACTGTAAAGTGTTCGGTCATGATTTTGAGATGTGTGTCATAAGGCCACGAACAATTGATGAGGTGAAAAAGGTTAACCCTGATGTTGGTGAATCCTCTAAACCTAAGGATGATGGGTTCAATTTCCCAAAGAGGAAAAAGAAGCCTAAGCCGGCAGTTGATCATTTGAAAGTGGGACCTAAGGTTGCTGGCATCAAAATCAATCAAAGGTACGTGCCCAAAGTTAGTTTACCTACGACTGACCCACTTGATAAAGGAAAGTCAAAGCTTAATGATGATAACCCATCTCCTAAGGCCCCAAAATTTAATACTGAGAGGGTTCCTATGCCAATTAAAGTTTCCAATCAATTTACTATATTAGAAGAGGACCCGCAGTGGATTTTGGACAAAAAAGAAATTGATGATTTTATTGAAAAAAGAGGTGTGGAACTTGAGCCAGTAATTATTAATTCTTGGAGTCGCACAAAGCTGAATTATTTCATTGGGAGGCGGGAAAGAGTCTTTGGTAAGGAACCTGATGGTACGTTAAGAGGATTTACCCTCCCGGATAGACAGATTATTAGTGATGATGATGGTTCAGACTCTGACTCTGAGGATGATGCTGAACTTCTAGAGGATGCGCCGTTTGATGCAACTCTGGGAACCTCGTATGGCATTTGGCTACGGCAAAAGCATGAGATTCATCGTAGGTTAGCTGAGAAGGATTGGCCTACTGCTACTCAGATGGCTTCGTGGACGGAGAAACAGATGGTTTACTTTTTCGAACAGTGTGAGCAGCTCTCTGAAGATGAGAGACAGCTGATTCCCAAGACGGAGCATTAGTTTTCCTTTCTTTCTTTTGTTTCTTGGGATGGTTTTTTTCCCATTTGATTGTTCCTTTGGTGTTTCTCCTTTTTGGCATGCTGCTTTGAGTCCCCGGCTTGTGGGGTCCGTAGTGTGCTTTTTGTACTCTTGTTTTTTCTTTTTATAAAAGTGCCAGGGTTCTACCCTTTCCAAAAACATTTATATATATATATATATATATAGAGAGAGAGAGAGAGACAAAAAGAGTGATAATCATTTGCAACCCATATATCTAACTTGAAACCCACAACCTATTAATTCATATAAAATTATAGGTGTGTGCATCGAGTAGGCGGTACCCGAACTTTTCGGGATGATTTTTGCCAACCCCGCACTCCGACCAAATAGTTCGGGTAATCAAAGAGTTCGGTTTAGGCGGGTTCGACTTCGAGTTGGGGCTAACCGAACTTGTAGCAAAAAGCCCATTTTAGCCCATTTCAAATTGAATTTAAAAAATTCAGCCCCAACCAATTTTTCAGCTTTTTAATTTCTAAATTATGGATAATAAATACTTTAAAGTTTTTATATACAGTAATTAGTAACACAAACATGATTTATATTACTTTAGTCACTTTCTTTCTTTTAAACTATTTATGATTGGACTTTTTTTGTACTGTTTGTAATTGAATCTAACAACCATATATATACTAGTTGATGTACCCGCGCGTTGCAGCGGGAGATAGAGGATTTTAAGCGTTTGTTGTTTCTCTTTATGAATTAGAATAAAGGTTTATGAAATCGAGATTTTCAAGGCATTATGATGATATGATTAGCTCGCGTCTCTACAACTTAGCTCATTTCAAAGAGATGACTGGATCTCTAAAATTCACTTCTTCAACTTTATTCTTAATGCAACTTAAAATATTCTAATACGGTATTCATGACATTTTTTCGTTTGGTCTAACACTCCTTAATATTCAAATAATACTTTTCTCGGTAGATTATCCAATGTACTATTGATATCTGTGTATAACCTTAATAACTAATACAATATGAGATAATAATTATGTTCAAATATTCAAAACATTTTCTTTTACTTCAGTAACTGCTGCATATTAAAGACTTTGAAATCGAAAAAAATAAGCCAACTCGTGACGAAAACTGAAACCATGATTTGCTCGATCGACCATACACTTAAACCAACTATTTACATTCAGTACACTTGGTCATTGTAAGATAACATAGATGGTTTTGTAACACCATTTAAACTTTGTTTGTATGTATCAATAAGTATGTACAATTACTTAAGGAACCGTTTAATTAACACTTATTTGGGTAAGTGTTTACCGATTTCATTTGTCTTATAGTCGTTACTTATTGAGCATGGAAACTACCTAGAATCTTACCAAGTAAGCGCTTTTCGAGCTTAATTTTGTATTTTTACCTTAAAGCACAAAAAAAATTTGGAAAAATCTTGAAAGAGAAAAGAAGGTTTTGGAGAGGTGTTTGGAGAAGATGAAAGAATGGAGAAGATGAGTGAGGAAAAAGACAAAAAATGATATATAAAATCAGTTTTTTTTTTAAACTAAAAAGAAACTAATAAAAGAAAAAAATAGATCTTATAAAGAAAAAAAAATATTATATATATATATAGGGAATAGAAAACTTACCTGGGGGTGCTTACCTGTTCTCCTTCTGATCAGGCGGAGGTAGACAACGTTCCCCCTCGGAACAGGCATGGGGAGGGAACGTTCCCCCTTGACTGATGCACACTCAAGAAAAAACTTAGTAATACTCACAAGACCATAAAAAAATAGATACAAAAGAGATTAAACTAAACAACACCTAATCTATCAAGAGCTTAGTCCAAGACAACGATGACACAGTGGTCAACCATTGGTCTGAACACTGGGTCATGGTTCTGAAGGACTGAGTATTTGATAGATGATCACTCATGAGGATCAAACATGCCAAGCTTGGAGATTAGGAAATTAAACCGTTTCTCATCCAAAGGCTTGGTGAAGAGATCCGCAAGTTGATACTCGGTATTTACAAAGTAAAGTTCAATCGTACCTCTCTCCACATGGTCCTTGATGAAGTGATACCTGATATCAATATGCTTAGTGCGAGTGTGTTGGACTGGATTGCATGTGATGGCTATGGCGCTTTTGGAGTCGCAGTAGATGGGTATATGGTTGAAATTGTAGCCATAATCTCGGAGCTGGGTCCGCATCCACAACACTTGAGAGCAGCAGCTGGCAGCAGCGACATACTCCGCCTCAGCCGTAGATGTAGAAACACAATGTTGTTTCTTTGAACCCCAACTGACTAGCTTATCACCCAAGAACTGGACATGGCCTGAAGTACTTTTCCGGTCCAGTTGACAACCTCCATGGTCCGCATCCGAAAATGCGAGGAGCTCAAATCCGGACTCCTTTGGGTACCACAACCCACGATTGGGTGTGCCTTTCAGGTATCGGAGAATGCGTTTGACTGCCATCATGTGTGATTCCTTTGGGTTTGCCTGAAAACGAGCACAAAAACAAGTAGCAAACATAATATCCGGCCTACTAGCAGTCAGATATAACAAAGAACCAATGATGGCTCTATAAGTCTTTTGATCTACAGGCTTCCCTTTTGGGTCAGCACCGATCAAAGTGCCCGAGGCCATAGGAGTTTTAGCGACCGACGAAGTGTCCATGTGAAAACGTTTTAAGAGATCACCGATGTATTTCGATTGATTAATCAAAATGCCATCAGGTTTTTGTATAACTTGAAGTCCCAAAAAGAAGGACAACTCCCGGAGCATACTCATCTCAAACCTGGTGGTCATGAGATCACTGAACCAAGTGCACATATCTGAGTTAGTAGAACCAAATATGATATCATCGACATAAATTTGAACTAACAAGATATCATCACCTTCGGTCTTGATGAAAAGAGTAGGATCGATTTTACCTTTGTAGAACCCATTGTCTAGTAGCGCATTGGAGAGATGATCATACCAGGCACGGGGAGCTTGCTTCAACCCGTAGAGAGCCTTGTCTAGGATGTAGACATGATTAGGCTTGGTACGATCAACAAAGCCTTCAGGTTGAGTGACATAAACTTCTTCTTTCAGTTCGCCGTTGAGAAAGGCGGTTTTCACGTCCATCTGGTAGACAGTGAAGTTCTTATGAGCGGCGTAGGCTAAGAAGATCCGAATGGCTTCAATTCTGGCCACCGGTGCGAATGTCTCATCATAATCAATTCCCGCTTGTTGCTTGAATCCCTTGGCTACTAGACGAGCTTTGTTTCTGGTTACAATCTCATCTTCATCCTTCTTGTTCTTGAAGATCCATTTCAGATCGATGATTGTCTTGTTCTTTGGTCTCGGTACAAGTCTCCAGACACCCAGGCGTTCAAATTGATTCAGCTCCTCTTGCATGGCGGTCACCCAGTCAGAGATATCAAGGGCTTCCGTCACGTTCGAGGGTTCATGTCTTGATAAGAAAGCTGCAAATAGGCACTCATTTTGAGTTGCAGACCTTGTCTTGGCTGGCGCGGATTTGCTGCCAATCACTTGTTGGAGTGGATGAGCTCGCGTCCACTTGGTTGTATGGGGTAAGGTTGGAGGGGGTAAAGGTTCTATCCTCAGATCGATATAGAACTCAGGTTCACGTCTGGTCGTTGCTAGAGTGGTAACAGTAGGTGGCACTTGAGATTGTACCACAATGGGACCAGGAGCTGCTGGTGTGTCTGAAGAAACAAGTGAAGGGCCAGCAGCTTGTGGAGCAGGTGAAGTAGTGGTACTAGGACCTGCCACTTGTGGAGCAGGTGGAGTGGTGGTACTGGGACCTGCCACTTGTGGAGCAGGTGGAGTGGTGGTACTGGGACCTGCCACTTGTGGAGCAGGTGGAGTGGTGGTACTGGGACCTGCCACTTGTGGAGCAGGTGGAGTGGTGGTACTGGGACCTGCCACTTGTGGAGCAGGTGAAGTCGTGGAACTGGGACCTGCCACTTGTGGAGCAGGTGAAGTAGTGGAACTGGGACCTACCACTTGTGGAGCAGGTAAAGGGATGCCTTAATGATGACTTGTAGTAGGCATTGTGGAGGAAGCATCACTCTGAGGACTTGGAACATTCACCACCGGGGCCTGCTGGAAGGTGTGGGAAGGTTCCCCTCAACAGGTGCAGGAGATACTCTGGAACTTGGTGATGTTGTTGCAGATGATGATGATGAAGTGCCTTGGAGGTTGGAAGATGAAATGTCAGTTGTAGAGACCATGACATGAAGTGCTGGTTGTACAACTGCAGGAACAGGAAGAGCAACATTAGCAGGTGCAGGTGAATCTTTATAAAAGAATTCAAACAATTCATCTAAATCACAAGTATTAGAGTTAGAAGAAGATGGTTTGTTCGCCGGTGAAGAAGAAGTCATGGGATTGTCATGAAGTTGATCAGATGCCAGAACACCAGAGATTCCTGGTGTAACTGGAGCTGGGGTAGAGTCTTCTTCAATGCCTTCTTCAAAATCCACATTTGTGCTCTCAACCACACATCTTGTTTTCTTGTTGTACACACGGTAGGACGGAGAGTCCTTTGCATACCCAATGAAAACACCCTCATCACCCTTTGGACTGAACTTGTCAAGATTGTCTTTATCATTCTTCACGTAGCATTCACAACCAAACACTCTGAAGAATTTGATGCTGGAAGGTCGATTGTACACCAACTCATACGGAGTCTTCATGAACCTTTTGGTAATAAGGGATCGGTTTTGGGTGAAACAGGTAGACGCAACGGCTTCAGCCCAGAAGTGTAGCGGAAGCTTGGAGAATGTCAACATGGTGCGTGCAGCTTCCACTAGGGTACGGTTCTTTCTCTCAACAACACCATTTTGTTGAGGTGTTTTGGCAGCCGAGAAGGTGTGAGTGATGCCGACAGAATCAAGAAACGAGTCAAGATTGCGATTCTTGAATTCAGTGCCGTTGTCGGTGCGAATCACTTGAACAGGAAGTTGTAATCTGACCTGCACATTTCTGATGAAAGAAATGATGATGTCTGAAGCACCATCCTTACTTCTGAGAAAGTTCACCCATGTATACCTTGAAAAGTCATCCACAATTACCAGTACATACTTCCTCCCGTTGATGCTTTGTACACGCATTGGTCCGCACAAGTCCATATGGAGGAGCTGAAGTGGTTTGGAGGTGTTGTGTTCCACTTTCAGCTTGTGCGAAGATTTCTTGATCTTCCCCATCTCACATGCTGAGCACAATTGTTCTTTGGTGAACCTCAAGGAGGGGAGACCAGTCACCAATCCTGTCTTAGCTAGTTGGTTAATTGTAGCATAATTCAGATGGGATAGTCTCCGGTGCCACAACACGTTCTGATTGAAGGTTGCTTTAGAGAGAAGACATACTTCTGTGAATGGTCGTTGTTTCCGGAAATTGACGGTGTAGAGATTCGACCTGCGAGTACCCTCAATGAGTTCATGTCCATCATATGTCCTGACACAGCATCTTGTTTCCCGAAAGTTAACCTCAAGTTTCTTGTCACAGAACTTTCCAATGCTGAGCAGGTTGTGACTCAAGCCTTCCACATAGGCTACTTTATTGATGGTGATTTTATGATGAAGGATATCACCATATCCCATTATTGGTGCTGAAAGCTTATTCCCAAACCGAACGTTCCCGCCATATTTTTGTTTGAAATTAGCGAGAAGTTCCTTCCTTCCGGTCATGTGCTTGGAACACCCTGAATCCATGTACCACACATGACCGTCCTGCAAAATCACGGAGAAACATTTTTAGGTACCCATTTGGGAATGGGTCCTTTCTGATTAGGATTAGCAGGTTTGGATACATGTTCCTGTTTGCCCTTAGGTGTAGATTTTTGTTTGGGTTTTGGATTAGGTCTCTTGTTATGCGTATGATGATAACCATGATTATAGAATCCATGATAGTTAGGAACAAAGTAATCATTCACGAAAGCATTTGCACAGTACCCAAATCTAAATTGATTTTGACAATGAAAATTGCTATGACATCCATAAACTATATGTTCACATTCATAACATTGAAATGGAGTTCGTGGTACATTCATATTAGTTCTATGATATACAAAATTAGAAAAATTGTTTTGCATAAAACTAGGCTTATGTGCAAATGGCTTCGGGCGACTGCCTTCTTTTGATCCACTCTCCTTGTTCTTACTCCTACCATTTCTCATATATTGATCTGTCACATTTTGAAAACCACGGTTAGTACCTTTGACAGTTGGAGAATGAGTATGTGAGGGGTTTTTCTTCGGAGTGAAGTTGTGTGAGTGTTCCTTTGGTTTGGTAGTATTCTTTCGTTTTCGAAAACGTCTGTTTTTCTTAGGAACATTCACATTGGTACGAGATGAACTCGCAACTTCAGACTCAGGGGTGACCAATTTGTCCTTCCCTTTGTCTTTCCGGGATAGTTTAGGAGGAGCCTTGTTTCCTGGTTTAGATTGGCCTGATGATCTACCATTTCACCAACCCTATTGGTACTATCATCCGATACAATTTCAGAAATTTGTACCGTTGATTTAGGTGCCATATACGCTAAGTCTTCCATGTATGAAATGGTGGTGCAGATTGGAGACCTTAGTACCATGGATTTGGAGTTTGTAGAAGATGTACTTGAAGGTCTAAAATCTAACGCATTCACATTCCATCTATGGTGATGATGACGTGAGTTATCACGAGTCCCAAAGGTGGATTGACTTGCTGTTGGTGTGCTTTTGGATTTGAGGGCTTTCTCCAATTCATTGATTTTACTCAAGAATAGGTCCTTTTCCCTAAGGCTCATGCGCCTCTCATCCTCTAGCTCAGCCTCCAGTTTAGCAATCCTTTTTTCATAAAAGGTTTGGTTATCTTTGTAAACTTTTTCAAGGATTGGAACTCCCTGATTCATCTCATCCTCAGTATAGCTAGGCGTGTAGTCCTTAGACAAAGAAATCTCACGCGTTGCATAACTGGCATTGAGAGATGAATAGTTGAAGGGAAATGATTGTTTGGTTTTTCTAGCTTTTTCTTTCTTCTCAATTTCCTTCAACTGTTCAGGGTCATCAGACTCTTTCATGAAAATAATTTTGTATCCAAGACTCATGTACCTCAGATCATACAAGGTAGGAGTCTTGGATATGGCACGCTTCAGGTAGCATGGACTTTTATATCCAATGCCTTCCTTTGGATTGTAATAATTGAACTCTTTGGGTTGATTCATATGAATGGTTTGATCAGTCTGGCCTCTCTTTAAAAATTTGTCCTCCATGTCTTTTATTTTAGCAAAAAGGTTTGTTCTTTGAGCAAAAATCACTTCATATTTTTGTAAACTTTCTCTACTCAAAACTTCAGCCTCATGAAGCTTCTTTTTGCAAGTCTGAGATGTTATCATTCAGACTGGCAACTTTATCTTCTAAGGTTTTGTTTGCAAGAGTAAGAGTGGTTACCTTTTCTTTGGAATGAGCTAGTTCAGTAGAGAATTTTACAACTAAAGCATGCTCACTAGCTAATTTGGATTCAACAATTGTGGTTCGTTTGTTAGCTTGTTTGATCTTATTTTCGTACTCAGATACCTTTTGTGCGAGACTTTTTACTTGATTTTCAAGTTCAATATAAGGATCAGGAAGTACCTCAGAAGATGAATCGGAATGATCTGAGTCAACATCATTGTAATCCCTATCACTGTCTTCTGAATACTGTTCCTCTACATCAGCCATCAAGCACAGTTGATCTTCCTTTCCTTCATCACTATCCACATTCCATGCGTCATCTTGAGCAAGCATGCAGACAAGTCCTCTTTCCTCATCATCACTGGACATCTACAACCAGGCTTCATCTTCAGCTAACAAGGCATGTCCCTCGTCTTGTCTTTTGGCCAGGTTCATCTTGTTTTTGTAGTAGTCATACTTTGAAACATAATTGATACAATTCTTAGCAAAATGACCAGGCTTTCCACACCTGAAGCAAGTTGGTCCTCCATCAGCTTTCTTCACCTCTTTGCCCTTGTCTTCTGGTTTAGCAGCTTCCTCAGGCTTCTGGTAGTCAGTTCTACCACCTTGTTCATACCTCCTTGGCTCAGGTTTTCTTTCATACCTCTTTGGTTCATCAAATCTTCTATCTCTGGGATCCTCATACCTCCTTTATTCATATCTTCTCTCCCTTGGCTCTTCATACCTCCGCTCTCTAGAATCTTCATACCTCCTGTTATCTGTCTCAGTTGCCCTCTCATACCTTCGAGCATCATTCTTTGGTTCATATCTGTCCCGAGCTTCATACCTTCTGCCACTGGAATACCTATGATTGTTGGAAGACAAAGGTTTCCTTGAAGTTCTTTTGGCCATTGTTCTGGTGATCAATGCCAATGCTTTCTTCATATCACTCATCTCTTCATCAGATTCACTTCCTCTTTCACCGATGTCGGAAGGAATGTCATAGTCTTCTTCATATCTTGATGATCTCCCAGATGAGTATTGTCTTCTGTCAACGACTAAGGCAAGTGGATCGGTATACTTTTCTGGTTTCTTCTCGGTACCAAGTATTTCAAGTACCTCATCTTGGTTATGATTCAGCAATTCAAACAACTCATGAATATCAAGATCTTCCAAGTTGCGATTCTGTTGAAGATTGGAAGCAAATCTCCTCCATTCAGACCTGAGTGAGTTGATGAACTGGATATTGATATCCAACTGAGACTTCTTGAGGTTGTTCTTCCGGAGCTCATTGATCATGGTACAAAACCTGTGATAGGTATCTTCCAGCAATTCTCCCTCTCGACCTTTGAAGGTAGCAAACTTAGTCAAAAGATTAGTTCTTTTCATCTGTATGCCTTTCTCAGTCCCATGCATTAGGCTAGTGATCTCATCCCACATAGCCTTTCCGGTGTCATTGCAGTCAATGTTAGCATATATCTCATTAGGCAGGCTCTGAATGAGATAGGACTTGGCAAGAATGTCACCCCTGACTCGGTTGGCTTCTTCAGGAGTGAAGTTTGTTTCATCCTTTTCCACTATACCTCCGACAATTGGTGGATTACCATCAGGGACTGCTGGAATTTCAGTGTAGTACTTCACGGGTCCATTCTTGAGGGACTCCATGATTTGCTTGTGAAGAGGTTGCTTTGCCACGAAGTCTAGGAATCGTGACTTCCATTGCGAAAAATCCCCACGGAACAGTACCGGAGGACGGGTATCGGACCCGATCGCTAATGCATCACGTGTGTTCATGATTAAAGATTGATTGTGGATCTTAAACCACTTAGTATGATCAGATGAATTGGTTGGTGAAATGTTTCAAGACTTGTGAAAATCTTGAAAATGATTCAGTTCTGGAGGTCGGGGTCTGATCTGGAGGTCGGGGTCTGATCTGGAGGTTAGGTTCAGATCTGAAGGTTGGATGTAGTGATGAGTATTGGGTGTCGGGTATTGAAGGAAGACTTAGAGAAATTCTGGAAACTCTAGTCTGAAGAAAGTACTTGACGCCCAAAAAAATCCAAGTCTGAAGAGTAGACCCGGTACCCGATGCTTGAGGTCTGAAGAATCGATTTCACCAGAACCAGAACACAACGGATCAAGAGCAAGTGGCAGGCTCTGATACCAATTGTGGGTGCCAAATCAATCAAATCACGAACACGTAAATCAAGATGTATATGCTAAAGATCTAGAATAGATTGCCTTCCATTTCAATGATGTAAGAACCAAGAAGTACAAATGAAGAAAAAACTTCCTATTTATACTAAGAATTAAAGGGCTAGGCTTTTAGAATTAGATGGGCCTAAACATTTGGGCCTTTAATTGCAAATTACATAAAAGACACTAACTATAGAGAAATTACAAATTGACACAACTAACAAATATTCCTAACAGCTTACAAACAATTAATTTTGATACCGAAAATGTTATACAATAGGGTAAGTGAGGGTAATGTCTTTGCCGGTAAGCACTTGCTTACCTATTAAAAGCTTGGTAAACACCTCTTAGATAGATATATTTTTACAAAATAGATCTTAATATAACAAGTTACTTATCATATTCACTCTCCAAGTTCAGGAAATTTTATGCTAAAAATCCATTTATAGGACAACAGAATACCATTAAATACCAAGACCTTCATGAACAATTTTTTAAGAGATGTTTTAATTCTTTCTAAAGTAATCGACGCGCTACCTCTGCGATCGATGAGCACTAACTAAAAAGATTGTAAATTTGATGAAGATGATTGATGACTATGTTGGCCTCTATTCTGCCATCTCTTTGACCAACTTCACTATAAAAGGAACGGATCAGAAAGTTTTAAATATGGTGATACCATACCTTTTCATACAGTTTTTACCGACATGTCTTCACCTTTTTATCAAGGTTCAATATCACTTGATGTCTTATTAGCATAATTCCGTCGTTCAAGGGATTTTAAAAGTTTTTTTTTGCTCGATTTCTTGGACTATTTTTGGGTTTTTTTTGGTGGATTTCATGTTGATTACAACTTTGCACCTTTTAAACGATACGGTTTTAATGCTCGTAAGCCTAAACTTTTTTACCTTATAAAGGAACAATATGACACCATGGACACCACTAACATGCTATAAACAACACCAAATCAAAATAAAAATCACCGATTACCCAATTTATATTGCATTGTTCATGGTAATCCACAATGGCATTCTAGTATATCTATCTAAATTATTATTATTATCGTCTCTCAACATGTCCGATATATAGGATAGTTGATACTACAAGTATAGCTAAGACTTTATGGATAATTCAAATGACCAATTTCCTTCTTTCTTTGACTCCCAAATATCAATAGTAAGGAAGGGAATTGGGTAAGAATCAAAACTAAAAAATTTAGTGAAGATGCATGCCTGAATCCTTCAACCTAAAATTCTTGAAAACATAAAACCAGGATACCTTAACAATCATTCATAATTAAGACCATATGACCAATGTTTATTCAACAATATTTATCATCGAATTCCCACACCTTCTAGATGTCAATAGCAACCTGAAAATCCAAAAGCACAAAGAACATCAATGCAATATCCCATACAAATATTGGGGCCCATCCTCCTGCCACACCAAACATCAATGTAGATGTATAAATAATAATGAAAACCATGTTCTCTAACAAGCATCGTAGACTACAAGATCATAACATAACCTATGCAAGTCAAGTGAGGGAAGAACATAAAGACCGCAAACATCTAATATTTACCCGAGGAAGCCTTCAAAATCAATTTCTTTGCTCATATTCAAGTAAGATTTTATGGGTAAACATTTTATATTATAGTAAAGATAAAGATATACAAGCCAATTGTCAAAGGCCAATAGTGATATCAAATAGTTTTCCTTAAATGCACTCATGGGCAATCTGAAACCACAACAATGTACAATAAGAGCATGAACAAAGCATAGAGATGAGGGGTGCCTGCTCATTGTTGCATAAGTTTTGTTAAAGATCTTCTCTTGAGAGTTGAAAAAAAGGATACGGAGTGTAAGAAGCAAACTCTATGAAAAATGCACCTTCTCTACCAAATAGGTGTAGCCTAGCACCGTCCTTTCCAAAACCTTTATGAAATATGCACCTTCTCTACCAAAGAAGTACCCTAACACCATGTTTTTTCAAAAAGACAACAATAAATGGTTGTGGAGTTCCTTTAGCAATTTATCATTGAATTAATCCCATGCGTGTGTACATATTTACTATACTATGTGAACTACTAAAGACTGAAAAAATTAAGAACAAAAGGCAACATATATTTGACCTTTTCTTATACTCTAATGATACATTATAGTGCCATTTAACAATTCTCTGCTCGCTTCTAAATATGGAGATGTCTGGACTATGATCAACGACAAAACCCTACACATATTAAACAAGATAAACCAAAGATGACTCTACCACCACCACAACTATGTGTGAAATGATGGAGCCAATCATCATAAGCAAGGTAAAAGCATCTACCTTACCAAAAAAGTCTCTACAATCAAACTCATGAGGCGTGTGCATAAAAAGATAGTTTCTTCAACTATAAAACAAGGAAAACCTGGATGCTCAACACAAAAAACTGATTCTAAAATTAAATAAAGTTGCAACCAAAATCCTTGACATAAACTTAACGATTTTAATACAAAATAGATGTAGAACACTCACCCGATTCACAGCTATGTCAAGTAATTGATCTGCCAACGATTCATACAAGTGCACGCCAATTAAAAAAGTCTGATCGTTACAAAAAGAACTTGCATTTAATCATGAATTCTTCATAACAAGAAGTTAACTAAAAGAAAAGATGAAGTAGATCAAAATACCTTTGTTCTTGCTACCATATTTAGCATCTCTATCACCCCCATCACCAATTTGTATCAATATAGAAGTCTTGAAAGTTTCAAGAAATTCCAATGTGGCTCTCTTGGCAATTTCAAAACCCTTAACCACAACCTGTGGTGCACCTTGCATCAAGAATAAAAATGAACATACCTTACAGTTGTCATATTGCTCAAGTGATGATAAACTGATAACAATTCTAATAAAATCAATGACAAAATTTAAATGAAGCAAATGGCGAGGAAGAGTGGTAAATTCTATGGAGGGGTGTTTTTTAGGGCAAAGGAAGTGCATTGAGAGAGCAGAGGGTATATTCCTCAAAAGGGAAACTTCAACAACAAGAAGGCGAGAGACAAGATTTTGAACTCTCACATCAGGTCCTCAGCGGCAGAATCTGATAGGGCTTATCAAGGTGGCCCACCTGAGCCTATGTTGTACCAAGAAGCTTCCTTAATGTTTGAGGAGGGAGTAGAGATGGATGAAACAGATATTACAATAGCCAATAAGTATAGTCGTAGGCTTGACTGGTTTGGGTGGATCTTGAAGGCGAACATTCTGCAATGGATGGTCAGATACTTGAAGAACACACAGAATATGTAGTATATGCCATTCACAGGGTATCAACCTTATTATCTTTGTATAAAGGACCTATAATAGCACTTGAAAATTGAATATAGTCATAATTGTTACAATACAACGCCATGCTAAAGAAATTGAGAAATATGCAGTTAAATTCTTTTGCAAATAAGTTTCAACCATGGTTCCTGCTTGTAGATCCTGGATCAGTATAAAGAATCTCAAAATGCTTGAGTGAAAGAGAGAAGGTGCTCATAGTAGTCTGCCGAATAGTTTCAACACTCTAGTAGTTTGCCCAATAGTGTCATAGTGGGATCAATAATTCAATACTTAGCTTGTAATTTTCTTGGGTTTTCAAATGGTGGTTTGCTCTAAATTGTCGTTTATGCTGCCAGATACATGAATTTGATGTATACTTGAGTTTGCATTAAACAAAAAGGGAATGGGATCTAAAATCCCTTCCCTCGCAATAGAACCAGGACCTGTATGATGAAGGGATAATAGTTGTGAATTCTAGGCCAACTCCAAATGAGTGACAATATCAAACCACTTGATTGAAAACAAATTATCAAATCCTAAAAATTAATTTATTAAACTTTGATTAATGTTTATTTGCTTAAAGTATAAGTATATAAACCGGGGGGTTACCTTCTCCTTTTCATTTATTCAAATATAGCCTCAAAAGACAACCAGCACCACCAAAATGCAAAGAACAT
Source organism: Centaurea solstitialis (assembly GCA_030169165.1). NCBI lineage: Eukaryota > Viridiplantae > Streptophyta > Magnoliopsida > Asterales > Asteraceae > Centaurea > Centaurea solstitialis. The sequence continues at coordinate 81,587,046 of CM058042.1, read as the reverse complement.
GTACTGTTTGAGTTCTCAACAACCCTTTGGAGCTGAGCAACCCTTCTCGTGACAGCAGCTTCAGTGCTCCCTTGTATTTGTAATTATTTTGTTGGCCAAAAGCAACTGCAATCAAAAACATCTTCACACCTAATTACTTATGTGAAAGCAAACAAATTAACTTACTCCTAAGTCCTACCAGTTAATCCAAAAATATAAGAGGTCACTTCGACTTTTTAGTTTACAAATATATACTTTTGGGACTATAAAACATCAATGGTTTCTTAATTGTAGTAATTTTATGATGTGGTTATCTCCCAAATGTAAAGTACATTTGATAGTTTCTTTATGAAGCCAACATGTGACCTTGAAAGTCAAAGAATAACTCTTTTTTCATATTGGAGTATGTGTATAAAATCAAGAAATCTTACCTTACAATCTTAAAATTCAGCTTCGTCTATTAGTAAAATGTTTAGACACGGTCAAATTGCATCCCCTCTACGATTTGCAGATTGTTCTCCGCACTAAATTCCCTTTATCGATAGTGATAATATCCTTCCTCCTTACTTTTTGAGTCTAAACGGTTATGGTTTGCATTATTAAAACATCTCCCACAACATCTTCAAAATTAAAAAACAGTCAAGATTTTTAAGGATTCAAAATAAGCTGAGAATAAGAGAAACTATATATACCTTGAGAGCACCAAAAAAACATTTAAACCAGACCAACGCCAACCTCCAGAATATGTGATGAAAAGTCATGCATAAAAATGGTGAAAAGTCAGCATATATGTGATGAAAAACTGAAACAAATAAATTGGAGAAAGGTTTTTTTATAAAGAAACAATAATAAGTTAATAATTGCATACATCTAAATTAGTTGCTTTGTAGATTACACCAAATAGGGATAGATTTGTCAAGTAGATAATATAAATTGAACAAACGAATTCATTTAGAGAAACAAGAGTGCCATAAAAAATTTCTACATGTTAAGACCACTACTTTAAATATTCTACTTATCCAAAAATATTTTCTTTTTCATAAGTCTCTAAAACAGATGATTGTACTCAAATCAATTGTTATATGCCCGCGCGCGTTGTGACGCATATATCTATTATACATGATGATTGTTGGTTTTGATATTCCAAGTCAGAGCGATATCAAAAGAAACGAATTCTCATATATACTAAAAAGCAAACCAAGAAATAGAGGCATATACAAAAGAAATAGAGGAATAAAATATATAAAACCTTTTGCATCCACTAAAACACCACCCTCCACACATTTGAGCAAGTTCTCCATATCGCCCTCCCTTGCAAAGCCATGTATAGCATCCAAATTCCTGAAAAGTAACAATCATATTTTAGTCATCTATAACATTTACATGATATGGATATATATAGTTTATACAGTGTCTTTTACAAAACCAATAATTTGTACAAACTGTGCAACACTTGTGAAAATGCAATGTTTACTCAATGTTGTTTCATATATGAAACATTCCTGACCGTTTATCTCCACTCATAAAACAGTCCTGAACATTTCACACATGAAACAACACTGTATAAACGATGCATTTCACACGTGTTATTTCATATGTGAAACAACACATGAAAAATGGTTTGTATAACTTATTGGGTTTGTAGATGATTATATGTCA